>LSSN01001219.1:0-43503 GCA_001970855.1 Smittium culicis | reverse complement strand
TTATCAAATTACTTCGAGAATGGGGTCAAAACTCTACCCTTACGGTTAAACAAATCACAGCAAAACTTTGCTGGTTGCTATCAGTAACAGGTTATGACCGAGCCAGCGACATCCATAGGATCGACGACCAGCGCAGTCATATAGATCAATGGGTACTAAACCTATTAATAGTAGCCCCTAAAGAAAAACGAGGTGGCCGCCCGATTGAAAAACCATACCAGATCAACCCCTCCGCCGATATAATATTATGCCCTGTAAATGCATGCATGTTCTCAAAGAAAGGTTAGAATTCAATTCCTTCCCGACCTTACACGCTAAAAATAGCAATTGAGTAGTTCATAGGCTTATAAGGTACGTTAATGATACATCCAAGCCTCTACCAGTGGATAATATCACAAGTTATATCCGATCGATTTCTAGTTTAATACACCGCTACCCTGAAACACCAATCCCAAAGGGGAGAGCAGTAGGTGCTAAATTAGCCGCAAACTCCGGGATATCGACTGTTGATATAGTTTAACACGCATTTTGGCCGAACTCTACCATCTTCGATACATACTATCGACTTACAAATATTCTTCGAATAACTTGGCTGAGTCGATTTTAAATTTGGAGTAACTTAATATGTCTCCTCTCATCGAATAATATAAATTAATCGAGATCTTTAGAGCTAGATTAATTTTAAAATTATACTTCAGTGAGGATGAATTTTAAGTCCCGCCCACCGTACCCATTTTACCTTTGCCGAAAAATGATCAAGATAACACTAACGTGTACTTTACGTTATACACTATAAAAATTACTATTAGTTCATTTTATTTACTTTATTTTTATTGGTTTGTAATTTTCGGTTTAGCTCTATCCACTAAAATGGTAACGCTAAATATTTCTCCTCTCTTGGCGTATAATACTTTAAACTGGCACCTTCATGAATTTCCCAGTTAAGCATATCTTATAGACATAAAAAATTCTACAACGTTATAAAGAGCTAAAAAACTCAATTCGTTATTACAAATGTGTTCTTGACAATCAAAGGCAAATATTATAAATATAGTCTGTATTTTCCAATTAAACTGCATTTCAAAATGAATATTTTTCGCTCCAAGATTTGTGAAATTTTGAATACACTTCCAAAAACACGAGCATTTAGCAACAAATTACAATTACCAAACTCAAATTCAATACTTTACAGCGTCTCCAAAAATGAACTGAATAGCTATACTTTAAAATACAATTCCAAATTGGCGAAAAGATTATTTATCTTACGAAATTTTCATACAGTAAATAGTTTAGAGAATCAGAAATCAGAAAAAGACAATTTAGGTTACCTTCAATTTTAAATACGCACATATTATTTATATCCTAAGCCACTACAGTATATTTAAAACTCGATTTCTACTCAAAGATTTTATCTCATAATCTCGTTACTTATGATTTCTATAACGTATAAATTTTAGATTGGCTTGTTTTCAGTGAAAAACTTCATGCAGACAAAAGATTGAAAATATATCAAAAGAAACCAATTTTCAATGATTTAATTTACCACATAAGCCAGAAATTGAGCTACATATACTCTTCACATGTTTTAGTAGATCTTACAGATAAGAACTATTTTCCATACGAGTTTTTAAAAGGAGGCAACTGTTCATGGTATCTTTTGAACATTTAATTTTTGCTTTATTTACCGTTTTTTATTTCGTTTATTATAGGTTCTATAGCACTGGATTCATTTTGCAAGTCTTTATCTATTCAAGACACAGCAAAGCTGAGGGTTACTTGCTCAGATAGAATTTACAAAAAACTTAAGAGAGATATAAATTTAAATGAAAAAAATAATTTAAAATCAGTAATTGAGATTGAGTCGATTTTAAAAAGCGAAGTAAAAGACTTTCAATTTTACTTGGGATCAAAGGGCTCAAGCGATGAAAGTATTCCTTTTTCGATTCGAAATTTGGACTATTACTATATTTATCTACCAAATTCTTTGTATGGGAAAGCTAGGCCTACAGACAAAAGTGCTAATTTACTCACAGAAAATCCTTTTAAAATTATGGCTAATATAAGCAAGCTGGAGTTGAAAGTATATGTTGATATATCATTTTTGTGTAATGTCAAATACAAAGTTATTTGTGATGATAAAGAAGTTTTGGTAGATCGAAGTACTAAGCGTATAATTTTAAGCTTGGTTCGTCCACACTATTCAAATTCATCCGAATTTAACAATTCCTATAACCAATCTCTAGAATTATCAGCCCCTGGGTATTTAAGAAATGATCTAGTTCAAACCATTGAAGATAGTGAGCCATTCTCGTGGAGAATTTCCGACTTTAACTACTATTTTGTAAACCAAGATAACAAGGATTTATTGTCCCTGATTAGCTCAGAATTCCTACGCTAGCATATGTTAAGTTTAATTCTAAACGTATTATTAATTTGGGACTTAATTAATTTTTTAAATATTTATCCTCTCAAATTATTATTAATTCGTTTCCTAATATATATAATAAAATCTTGATAGCCACTTGGTATGAATTTTATCCTTGTATATTCATGTGGTTTTTGTATTTAAACTGCTTCTTATTTTTCTATAATTTTAATACTGTGAGACGCACACAAATGAATATAATTAAAATAAACCCTACAAAAAATATTATCCAGTCTAGGTTTTTATTCTTGTAATCAAAAAATTTTATACTCTTTATTAACGAGACTTAATTAATTATGGTATACAATATTTCTGCGCATTATCCATAACGTTCTATGGATTAATATAAATATTTATTGTAAACATGTAAAAGTTTTGGATTGGCCACCACTTCCAATTACACGATTTATGTATAAAATCATTATTATTAAATTGTTAGTGGATTTAAAAGCAAAGAAAACCAATTAATAAGCTAAATGTATAACACTAATTAATTACTTTTAATACTAATATAATCTAACCTTTAACTTATTATTTTTTTGTGTGTTGGATTTATATAGTAGAATTAGCGTTGTATAGTTTAATGATTTATAATCCATGAATAGCCAACTAGAAACAGAAATATTTTTATTACAACAAAGGTTACTAAAACGCATTTGGTTTTTGAACCAATAATAGTTCTAAATGATCTTTATACACCATTAGCGTAACTTTTTAACCAATGGAGGCAAATCATTTTCTCATTAACGATGAATTTTTTTATTAGAAGAAAAATCAAGGCTATATTTGGAGTTGGTAGTGCATTCCTTCTCTCTTTATTCATTTACAATAAAAAAGTATATTTCAGTATTTTTTCAAAAATGAAAAGAGGATATGATTATATAGATACCGACTCTCAAGTTAAAAGTCGCAATGAACAGCATTGTTTAGAAGAGCCATTTGTTAAAATTGAGGTAAATCTATGTAAATAATGAACACAACCAGAAACTATTACTTTACCTGTTTACAATTTTTGACGTATCAAATCAGCCTCTAATAATTTTCATTGAAATGTTAGGGCATTCAATTTATCAATTAAATTTTGTTAAATTTTTTTAGGATTTGTACCAATTCATTGATGTATCTCATTGCCTGACAGCAGAAGAATCAAATTTTCTATTTAAAAAGCTAGTTTCAACGATAAAATGCGAAAATACATCTTCTGCTTTAGCCAGTTTGTCGATTCGATTGGCACTAAAATTTCACCAAGATTCTAGTGTGAATTTGATTTTAATTTTTAATTTATTCATTTCAATTTTATCAAATTGTAATGAAAATGCTAAATATGAACTTTACAATTCTATATATACTATTTCTACGGTAACTTATAATTTTATTATTTTAATTAATATACAAATATACAACTCTCTATTGTATTTATCTATTCGCTAAATATAAAAATATAATAGAGATTAAATTCTATCCAACGAAAGAGCGAAACAAATAATTCACTTTCATTGAGCTCTCAAACATTATCAAACTTAAAAAAGTTACAATTAACGATTTCTTCTGACATAAAGAGTCAAAATAAGAATATAAGATGCATATGCATTAAGCTACTTCCTGAAATAACCGAGTTGGTAAATGTAGATCTCGAAATTTGTAAAGACAGTTTATCTGAAGTTTCAGCAGTTATCAGTCGTTTTATGAATGATCCTCACCCAGAAGTTAGAAAAGTAATATAATAGCTAGTATTATTTTTTACATTTTAAGTTACTGTCCTTACATTTTTATAACTTTAATTTTTTTTTTATTGTATATCTAGACTGCAATCAATACACTAATATCTATATTTAGCGGTAAAGTACCTTTAAACGTTGATTTATACAGCCAAATTGTTACCTTGTGTAAAGATGAAAACGAATATGTCAGGCTTAGCTCTTTGGATCTGTTAATGTAATAAAAATTTATTTTTAATAGTCCTTTTTTTATGAGTTATACTTAGATCAATGTTTCATTATTTCTAGGATGATCACTATATCATTTCCAAAATCTATCATCACAAAATCGCAATTAGGAGATACAGAGAAAATGAGATTAATTGACAATTCTTTTGTTACTGTATGTGATATGGTCAATGATATCTCTGTGCTAGTTAGAAAAAAAGTAAATATCAATCAAAATATATAATATTTAGGATTTTATTGCTGCTTTATAAAAATTTTAAAAAATTTTTTTAATTTTATTTTTTTAGGCATTTGAAATCTTGGGCAAATACAAAAATGTGGATTCTAAATTTTTATTGCAAACGTTTAGTAAACAGGTTATGTCACATTTAAAAAGACCTGTAAACAGAAAGAAAAATAATGTTGATAATAGAAATGATAAAAATTTTGTCAAATCAAGATTCCAACAAAACTATCTTGTAAGAGTCTGATAATTTTTTACTTTAGAAAAAAAAACAAATCATTACACAATTTAGCTTTTTTAATAGCTTTTCTTTGATTATTAAGTTATAATATTGCTTTATATATCATTAATATAATAGAAAACGCATATCCCTATTCCTGGTGGTGATTTTGATGGTGGAGTTTACTCTGAAGAATTTCATATTTTGGACTCAGGGGCTGCAGGAGCTTTCGTACATGGACTTGAGGACGAATTTCAAGAAGTACGAAACGCCTCTATAGGTATTATCTAGAATTTAAGCATAATATAATGTTATTTTTATTCAATTTGAACCTTATCAAAAAAAAAAAAATCGTTTCATTTATTAGACTCTATCGCCCTTCTAAGCAAAGATAACATAGAATTTGCAAAAAAGTCAATAGACTTTTTAGTTGGTATGTTTTATTTAAGCTACATTGGATCTATTTTAATATTATCATTTCAATTTTTTTTTTGTTTAAAATATTACGCTAGATATGTTTAACGATAGTTCAGATAAAGCTAGATTGAACTCAATAAAGGCGCTCACTAAAATTGGCCACATTTCAACCATCGATCTAACTGAAGAACAGTTGTCAATAACAGTTTCTAGTATGGAAGACTCAGATCCAATAATCAGACATGAATTTTATAAATTTTTAAGGTAAAATTTATTATCATTCTTATCTAAGTCAATATAATCGTTTACCCTATAAATCTAATTGAGTTTATTTTTTACTTAAAACAGTGTATCCCGAGTTCAAAACCTGTCTGATATAAGAACTCTAGTTTTTTCCTTACATAACGGCATAAAAAAATACCCAAATGACATAGTTTCTATTTATAATGCATTGTCTAAAATTGGTAAAAACAATGCCAGAGTTATAGGTTTTGTTAAGTTTGTTTTAATTATAAATATTATATATTTTATTTCATCTAAAAATATTCTATTCTTTTAGATGCCAACTTTGTTAGCGAACTTTTAGGGATTCAGAAGCATTATTTAAATATCAAGTCAAACATGGTGAACCCAAAATGTAATTATATAATTTTAATTTTTATTACCCGATTCAAAAATTCTCTATTTCTATAACTATATAATTACTCTTTTGATGCGATCTTATTCTAAAAAAATTTTTTTATCACCTTTTAATAACTTATGTTAGATACTGCAAATATAATCCTAATTATTAATGCAGCTATTTTGAATGTGTGCCCTATAATTGATATTTTACCATCTTTTGTTTTCAGCCACTTACCATATTTTGTTAATATGTTTCCGAACTGTTTCCCTGATAACTTGATCAACATAATACCTAAATCTGAAGTTTCATCAATAAACATGCTCAAGAAAACATTAATATCAAATGAAGATTCTATTGAGCTAATATCGAGCAAAAAGAAGGGTAAGAAAATATAAATGTTTATCTTTTAGTATATACTTTTACATTTATCGTATTTGCTTTAACCCTGCAGATCTCGACTATGGCTATTCAAACTGTTGGGACTCCATTTTAAAAAGCTATTACTTGTATAGCTCGCAGGCCAATAACTTAAGCTTTAACCAGCAATTATTCTGGAAATCAAGGGCCAAGACTCTCTCAAATTTAATCAAGTAAACTATTTAATTATTGATATTTATATTTATAACTGCAAAAATGTTGAAGAAATGATTAAAATGGCGAAAAATATATAATCTAGACTTATTTCTATTTTTTCGACTATAGGAAATTTGAGATAACGTTATCCCAAAATCAATTGACTACGCCTAACCACATTTTAAAAAAAAATTATCTTGATGTTATTAGTATCTCTTTCAAGGTAAATTGATTAATTCTATTTCATTTTGAATCGTTTCAAGTATTTCAATGCTATTTACAAAATTTAATTTTTCACTTTTTTTTTTTTTTAGATTTTAGAGCTTTTATCGAATCAGAATGCTTTAATGGAGAAAAATAGGCTTATATCGTTTATGGCATCAAAGTTAGGAAGCTTATGTTATAGTTTTTCTGGCTTATCTGCATCCAATAAATACAAGATATTTATGCCTTACATTTTTGTATATGCTTGCAAAATAATGACTAATATCGACTTTTTAACAAAGTAACCGTTTTTATATTATTTTAAATATTGATAATTTTTGATCTAAATTTATTTTCAATTAGTTTATTTAATTTCGACTCGAGCTTTATTATTTACTTCTATATTAAAAAAAACTTCTGTTTTCTTATATAAATATTGTTCTCTTATTTAAATAAATTTGGGCTTTCGATAAGTCGTATTTATTATACAGATTAATCATATTATCACTTATAAATTGGGAAATTGCTTTTTTTAAATAATTAAACCTAACCAAACTATGCTTTAGGGAACAGCTAATGAGACTAGCAAGCAATGTTAGCAGGATATATGAGATTATGTAAATTTAAAATTAATTTAATTCTGCTTATATTTTTATTTTTATACTAATTTTGTCTCTAAATTGAATTATCCGTTTTAATTTAATTAGAAACGGGATTGATTCGCAAAATAAATGCAATAAGGTTGAGAGTTTCATTCAAAATATAAAGGGGTTAAATTTAGAATATGATTATATTTTTATCAAAAATGCAATGTTGAATGCCTCTTTAGATCTCATTAAGGTAAGATTTAGGACCTAATATTTACTTTAATTTAAATTTTAAACATACTTTTGATTTTGTTATAGGGATTCTCTTTTAAGGATATAGCCGGAAAAGAAAAAATTTCAAGCGTTTGCGCAATAATAACATCTCAAGATAACGTGAACCCAGTAGAATATAATTACTTATTTCCCATTTCAATAAATGTACAGGCTGACTTATTTAATATAAATATATTGAAAACCAAAAATCAAAAGCCAATTATTATAGACGATATGAAATCTAGTACAGATGTTAAAGGGGATTCTGTTCTGCGTGAACAAAATTGTGATAATATAGAAAAAAATTATAACAAAACTTATGATGTAGCTGCGAGCTTTAATCCTCAGAAATTCTTTATTGCGAGTCATATTGGCGTACTAGCTACATTTCCAAATTCCGAAAAAACACTAATAGCGCTTCCTGGATCATGTTTTACAAAACAAACCAGCGAAGACGGTAAATTATTTTGGAAGATTAATGCAAAAATATCAGTTTGTTTGCCTATTTCTTCAGGTATTCTAAAGATATTATTTTTACTGTAACCAATAGTATTTTGACCTTATTATTTTAATTAAATTTACTGAGCAAATTATCTGTCTTTTATTAGGGGAAATCGGGGCAATTTCACTTTCAATTGTTAGATTAGTTACGGATACAAATTTAAACTCAAAAGAAAAATTAGTAAATACTCAATTTGAAAATGAAAATTTATCATATTTGAGCATTGACGAGAGCACTAGTTCTTTAAAAAGAACCTTTAATATTGAAAGTAGCGAACAGCTTATTCAAATTATCGATATAACAGAGAGGCCATACTCAGTTAAATTACTTCCAAAATTTTTGAAGCCTCTAGCTTACTGAAAGCATTGCCGGATCAAGGGATTTTTAAAAGCTTTTTATGAATTATTTTAACTAAATTTAAAGCACAGAATTTTAAATATATCTATTTCTTATGTATTCTTTCATTGGACTCGTTTTTTGGGCCTCTCTAATATAGGAGCAAAAATCAATTATTTTAAAAGTGTGAAACAACTAAAATAAATAACATAACCAGCTTTAACTAGGATTATAAGAGTAAGAGTAGGAGTAAATGTATATATATTTTTTTGATTACTGAGTAAAGCGATTGTTTCTATTATAATTTAGTTTAGCATCTTTGAAAAAATGTATATATATTTTTTTGAGTAATATAAATTTAACCCATTCACAGGCGGTTGGCTATTTTTGATCCACCAGATATAGCCAATTGTGTTCAATTAAAATACTTTAAAACCAAGATCTTATGAAATGTTGGTTTAATGTAATAATACAGCGAATAATTAATTTACTTTTAAATCGTAAACGAATCAGTAAATTCGCTATTTTTAAGAGTGTTGGATGGTAAAGGTTAACTTGTTTCTCAAGCAATTATAAAAAACAATTCTTATTAATTTTCTGTTTGTATTGGTTGAAAATATACTTGTTTCCCTAAAAATTAACTTTTCTGTTTTATATTCGCATAAAATAACTCAGACAGAATATTATCTTGCATTTTAGTCGAAAGTAATTTAAATTTAAAGGATCAGCTCTATGCACTAGAGTTAAAAGGTACTAATAAAAAAATTAAGCTAATTATCAAAGCCCTATATAATGACATTTTGAATTTCAGCGGACAAGTAGCAGAAATAAATATGATAATACATGACGAATGAAATTTCTCGAGCTAGTGTTATAATGGCGCTTGTTAATGGATGCGTTTTAAATTTATTGGCTAAGCTCGTTTTCGTCAACAAGTAAAGAGGAATTGCATGGAATGTAGCAAATAGGGCACAATTGCGGCAATATGAAGATCTAAGCTACAACATTTAGCAAGATTATCTGTGATTCAACTAGGCTCAAAAACAAAAGATCAAGAATAATTACTAAAATTGCTTTCTTGTATTACTCTTATCTAGTTCTATTATTCTACTCTTATAAAATCAAAAGTAAATTTTATAATAAATATCCAGAATGTCAGTAAGTTCATCTTGTTAATTCTAAAATAAATTTAACTTAAATATATTAAACATTAATATCAATACATTATTGCATCCATTCCTCAAAATTTTAACGAAATTTGTGTGATGTTGAGTCTACTTTTCTTTTTTAATTTTTTTTTTTTTCATTTTATTGTATAGAATTGGGAAATACATAAAGCTGCCGATGGAAGAGTTTATTACTATGATCGCGAGACTAAAAAGAGTACCTGGGATAAGCCAGATGAATTAAAGTCTTCCGAAGAGGTTTGATTAAGGGCTTTAAAATTATTATTGTTTTTCTATGTTTTTATTTAAAATAATAAGTGCTATACCTCAAAAATTTATCTTGCACTCAAATTTTTAGGCCCAAACTAATTGGAAAGAGTACATAGCACCCGGTGGAAAAAAGTACTGGTACAATTCAGAAACAAAAGAAACTACTTGGGATTTGCCCCAAGAACTCATTGGTATTATTAGCAACTTCTTTATGGAAAAAGTTAAATTTAAAATAGAATTACTATATATCATTATACTAATTCGAATCTTCGTAATTCTTTTTAAATAGATTTGCAGAAAAAAACAGATAGCAACGAAATCATATTTGATTTGGACACTCTATCAATTAATAATCTTAGCGAAATTTTAAAAGATATCGGTGACTCTACAAGTAAGCATGCAGAAAGCACCGATATAAATTTAGCGCAAGCGAGTGGATCCCTGGTTGAGAATCACATACCCTCCCTACCTAGCCTATCATCTCTTACAAGTAAAAAGGAATCAGAGGATGCTTTCAAATTGCTACTTTCCCACAATGTATTTAATTTAATTATATCCACATTCTTTAGATTATTCAATTTAAATCAACATATCAATAAATAATTTCTTTATAATATAGAATGTTAAGTCTGATTCAAGCTGGGACTCAGCAATGAGATCTATAATAGAACATCCGTTATATAATTGTCTTGAATCTGTCTCTGAAAGAAAGAGAGTTTTTTACCAATATTTGGAAGAAAAAAAAGAGGAAGAAACGGTAATACTTTATAAAAAACAAAAAATTTTCATTTTTTAAACCATTCTATTAATTAATATTGTAAATATTAGGAAAAAATTAAAGCCAAAAAGAGGAGTATTCGACAAAAGTTTTTCGAAGTTTTAGATTCTTTACCTTTAACAGAATACTCAAGATTCAAAAAGGCAGAACTTTTGTGTATAAATAATCCAGCATATACTATTATTTCTGATATCAATGAAAGACAGTCTCTGTTTGACAAGTATATGGACAACTACCACGACATCTTAACAGAGTTAAGAGCAGAAAGACATAGATATTATGCAAAAGAAATTGGCAAAGTCCTTAATTCATTGGAAGGCTTATCAATTCGCTCAAAGTGGCTTGAAATTAAAAAATTACTGTTGAATCACCCAAGAATAGTTCAGCTTATAAATGAATCTAAACTGAACCAGATAGTAAAAGAAGAAGACTATTTAAAAGTTTTAGAGGAGGTTAATAAAATGAAAGGAGATACTTCTAAAGAATATATTCCTAATAATATTTGCAGGCGTAGTATTAACATTAATGATAAGCTGGAACTTATCGATCTTTTAGAAGCATTTCAAGCAAAGTTAATGGATTTAGAGCAGCAGTACTTTAATAAACTGGATGAAGATAGAAATTTAAGAATTCGCAAAGAAAGAAAGAATCGAGAAGCTTATAAGGTAATTTTTTTTTTTTTTCATTTTAAGCTAATTAAGTCATTTGGAATTGTTATTAATTTATTACAACGTTTATTTAAAGATTTACTAAGTTTTCGATTGTTTTTTAAATGGAGAATCAGATATTTATATTTATATTTTTGACTTTTATTTCTTACTTTAACCAGGGGCTACTCAAAGAAAACCTTCTTTCGGCTAACATAACCCCAGTATCTTTATGGCAAGAATTTTACCCTTTAGTTAGACACGATAAAAGGTATATTGATATGTTGGGTCAACCAGGATCAACTCCATTAGAATTATTTTGGGATCATGTCGAGGAACTAAATGATAAAGTATATACGCAAAGAAAAATAATTGAGGATCATTTAAGGCAGCAGATCTCTAATCAAAGAGATTTACAACAATCTGGACAAGAAGTTACAGGCGCAGTTTTTAAAATAACTCCACTGACTAAGTTAAGCGAGCTTCAGGAGTATCTAAAGTCTCCAAAATTTATTAATTCAGTGCATGGTGCCAATATCTTTGATAACTACATACTGCCATACATCCATGAACAACTGGTGATTAAAGCCAGAAGAAGGGAAGAAGAGGAAATTAAAAGAATGCAGAGGTATAAGCGAAAATCTCTAGAGTACTTAGTTCATACTTTAAACAATAAGCTTGATCCGCCACTTGATGTTGACTCAAAATGGGAAGCTGAAAAGCATAGAATCTTATCAATTCCAGACTTCCCAAGCCAATATATTAGTGAGCAGGAGTGTGAAGCATTATTCGAATCTATAATTGAGAAGTTGAAAAGCCAGGCGTCTAATGCGCCTCCTGAACCAGGAGAGTACATTTCGTCTTCAACCCGTAAAAATGTCAGTCGTAGCTCAAGTGTTGACAGCCATACTAGTGCTGGTGGAGATTATAGCTATTCTAAAAAAAAGTCCAGACGCGCATATTAACGCAAGTAACAAATTGAACTATAGTTATTTTATTTCTAATTCTCAAAATAATATTAAAAATTAAATATTTTACAACTATATATTTAGCTATTATAAGTATAAAGTCATACTTTTATTTTTATTTCTAACTTTGAGAGTATTATAAATCATTTTCTGTATATCTAATGTTTACTTAATCCTGTGAGGAGCATTTGGGTTTTTTTATAATTATTAAAACTAGCTAGCATAACTCTAAACTGACAAATTGTATACATTTACAAATATTTATTGGATGTGATATATAACATATTCAATAAAAAACTACTCTTTAATCATTTTACTATTTGGTATTTTTAATAGGGACTAAGATTGTTAACCCTTTATAATGAAATAATCTTTTATCCCATACCTTTATAAGCACTATTATATTATTAAAAAATCACAATTGGTTATATCATTTAGAATTAGTTTGTTAATGCATTCGCCATATGTTTTACCTAATAAAATAGCGCAGTTATATTTAAATGGATATGTTCTTTAATGGCTTGGCTAGCTTTTCTTAGCAAAAAAAAAAAAAGCTAGCCTTCGTTTAAAGGGTTAAGTGAGTTGGCTCTCTTGTCGCTTCGATACAAGCGTTATTTCTAATGAAATAGCTTGAAATACAATCTAAATATAGAAGTTAAAGCTATATTAAATTTGTATAGATTAGTTGACAGATATTGATAGCGCAAAGACTATTCTCCTATCTGAAAAGGTGTGAAAAAATCACGGAACATTTTCGGTGTGAAAAAAAGCTTATAAAGACTGGCTAATAAAGCAAAAAATGCCTAGAAATCCACAAGATTTGTAAACCACAAGTGTTAAGAATTAAATCTAATATTGACTATTTTTGATCTGCCAATGAAATATAATCATATCACATTATTTATTTTATAAATTCAAGCCTATAATGTATTGGCTTAAACGGCTTTCATTTCAAATAGAGTGTTTGCACAAAATTTCGTATCGACTCGATAATAATTGATTTTTTAAAGGCGATACCCCTGAAATCAACAGTAAGTAACTTTTTTTTAAATTTTTATATTTGCTAACATGGTTTTTTTCGTTAGTATAAACATGGACTTAATTCCGAAAAATACGAATATTTAAAAGTTTCTCGCCAATTTATTTACACACTTCCAGAATAACATACTTTTTCAATTGTATTAAAAATTGATAGAAAGCTTATCAATATCTTGGTATATTTACAAATTTCAAACTGATTTGGGCTATAATTCTTGTAGTAGTATACCTTTCATATATATTTTTAGTTAAAATGGAGGGACCTAAACACGCAACTGAAATAAACTATGAGCAAGTTGCTGAAATATTGAAGTCTAATTCATCTTCAAATGTTATTATTGACGTCAGGCGCCCAGATGAATACGAAGCAGGTCATATCCCAACCGCACACAACATCCCTGTGACCGAGATTAAAGTTGCTTTTGAATTGGATAACGATTCTTTCAAAAACAAGTATGGATTCGACAAACCTGAAAAGAACGGTGCCGAGAAAAATATTGTCCTTTATTGCATGATGGGAATGCGCTGCAGAAAATCAGCTGCTGAAATTGAATCTTTGGGATACACTGAAAATGTGCTAGTATACGGAAATGGATGGAGCGAATACAGCAAAAAAATATAACCACTACTAATTCATAAAATACTCAAGTTTTTTTTTTTTTTTTTTTAGTTTAAAGATTAGAACCACATTGAATTAAAGTATACCTGTACTAAATTTAATATATATATATATTTTTAATTTTGTTAAATAATAGTTTTTAACTATGATTTATTTTGATTTGTAAGTATTTAGTGTTAAAGTTGTATGGTTATTGTTTAACCTAAAATATACTAAAAAACTGTTCCGTCTGATATTATTCCAATTGGCGGATTTCCAGTTTTTGGCCTGAGTTTAAAAGAAAGCTCCCTTCCAGCTTTCCAGCTCCCAGCTTCTAAAAGCTTATTCAAAGGAAATTCTGATGTTTTCATACCAAGAGCTTCGCACAATACTAAGTGTAGTTTATCAAGCAAAGTTATAGTCAAGGCACGCCATTCAACTACGACTTGACTATTGACTTCAAAGAGCGGTGTTTTGTCTTCTGTGTTTACGTTCCCAGTCATTATCTGCTCATCAATAGTGATTTGATTCAACTGAATAACTCCCATATCAACCAGCAAACCACCATTCCTATATTCGGGCAATCCAGTAAGTAGGTGTAGATCACAAACAGCAAGGCATCCTACCCTTTCTATAGCTTCAACAAGGGACCAGGTCAGCCACATAGACAATTTGTGGAATGGGATAATGTTGTTATATTCTTCAAATCTGTCGGAGAATGTACCTTGCATCAAAATGTCACATTTCCAAGCATCACCTAGAGACACTTGCTCGATTTTAGTCTCAGTCTTTGGCCAAACTTCATAAAACCCTTCAATAATAACTTTCCACAGCTGTTTCACGCCTATTTTCCCATAAATGCTCTTGGAAACCAAGTAGTCTATTAGGCAAAAGTACATTTTTTGTTATAGAACTAGTTTACCTAAAACAAATAGTAAAATCATTTACCAAACATGTTTCCTGGCCTTGAGCTACTTTTTCCACCAGATCGAGGGAAAAACACTTCCTCATTTGAAATAACCCTTCCGAGATTTCTAATCAATCTCGCCCTGTTCTCTGTTCCTATCAATGGATTGCTTTCTGAGACTTGAAATCCTTTTATCAAATCTTTATCAGAAAAGCTTAATAATTTCTTGGCTAAAAATTATGTAAAAAAAATCACTATTTTTTCTTTATAATAATTGTTGAAGCATTTAGTTCCTACTCTTTATATAATTTTATAGGGTAAGGTAAAAAGCTTTCTTAAATCAGAAATATACTTACAGTCGACTTGAAATGGCGATTTCTGGTCACTCGAGAAAATTCCCGCTTCGAACATTCTTAGACTAGCCATACCTAGGCCCTCTGTTCTTTTATAAGTTGAATTTGTCTCACTGTCAAAATATGCCCACTTTGATCCAGCTCCTGCATCCAATATTACAGATACTACAAATAAATCAATAACTCTTCGACATATTTCCTTACTATCAACTCCATAGCTCATCCATTTTTGGATGTGTTCATTAACCAAGTCTCTTTTCTGCTCAGTATCGCTTCCATTTTGTATTTCAAACGATCTCCAACGTCCATGTGCAGGTACTGAATTGGCTGAAGTGTAGTCCCTAGCTATGAGTTCGCCGATAAATGAAGCAACCTGTTCAAGCTTTGCTTCATCAACCTTAAAATACTTTGATTTACCTTCTTTCACAAGCGAATATACCCAGTTACTTCTTTCCCTCACAGCCTCAAGAGAGCGGAAATACTCCAATTCTTTGGAAGTTGAGCTAAAAGTCATGCTGAATATGTTGAAATGATATAAGTATGTTTGAATATGCAGCCTTAAATTTATGCGATTTATAACTAAAAAGTTTAATTACAACTAATTAATTTTTTAATTTTACAAAACTAAATAAATGTATAATGTGGCAGTCCTAAAATATACTCAGTATTTATACCAACCCCACAATTGGTATATCCTCAATTTATTCAGCTATTGTATTTGGAGAGTATTTTTGTAGTTATAAATGTCACCAATTCTCCAAAGCAAACATATTTTTTTATCATTGTTCGTTTATGTCATCATTGTTTAAAGAGCCTACCAAATATCTAAAATATATCTCTTTATTGAAAATCTTTCGTACATTATTATCAATATTTTCATTGTTATAAACAGGCCGTAATTAATCGTTTAAACTTGTGATTTTATCCTACTTTAATAAAAAGAAAACTGAATTTTCATATATAAGTTTATATATTCTAGCTTAAGTTTAATAATTTATCTAAGAAATTAAAACTTTAATAATTCTGGAATAAAAAATATTCTTTCAAACCTCCACCTATTTATTTATACTCTAATCCAAATTATATTAGAATAAAGTTGATTAATTTCTATCCTATACATTCAACTGTCCATTCTCTCTATAATTTACTAAATTAATGCAACCTACAAAATGTATCAATTAAAATAAAATCGCCCGCAATTCGTAAATTTAAATACAAGTACATGCATATTAAAAAAATCCATTCATTTGAAAGTAAATAAGTGATTTTAAAATATTACACTTAAACTGGATACATGATATCGGAACAGCGAAAGAACATCTTAGTTTAAAAAAAAAAAGTTGTACACGCCACAATAAAAATGTGCTTCTCTATTCTAATCATTATTCTGAATCGTTTTAGGAAAAATCTATGTTTTTTTTTGTGATATTAGATTGCATTAAAAAACTAGATCATAATTTATTTACAGTATTTAGCTGATAACGTACAAAATTATGTATATTGCGCAATTATTCCTGATCGTTTTTTAATCTTTTTTAAAAAAAAGCTTATCAAAGAGTTTGTAATAAGTAAAGATACCTATCTTGTATTTTAACTGAAGTTAACATAATTCTAATACTCAGAGGTATAATAACTAGATTCGCTCAGACGTAAGTGTATGTACTTTCCTATAAGATCAATAATTAACATAGATCTTGTGAATAATATTTGAAATAGTATACAATTTATAAGTATTATACATATGGAAATTTTTCTAAGAAGAAAGCTCATAATTTTTTAGCGTTTATAGTCACATTTTCTGTAGTACCAGTATGTTATTTCTGTATTCACATAAGCAATAATTTCTAACACTATTACTATCTAAAAATTCCAATTTAAGCCTGATGTTTTTTATATCAATATTTTAATAAAATAAAGCTTATTTCAAGGAAAAGCAAGGTGTATGTGTATATAAGTAAAATGAATTTTAATATACAGTTTTATAATTTAAAAAATATCCAAACCACAAGTCATCTTAATTTGAAATGTAAATTTAGTAAATGAAAATCAAATTAATTAGAATACACTATTAAATTTATACAAATAGATATAAAGACAAGCTATTGTTGTGAACATTCGGGCTTAAAGTCATCACCACCTGTTCCTCTTTTTCTTCTCACGTTTTGTGAATTATTTTGGCTTGAGCCTGAATTATCCTGTGATTTTTCATCGCTTTGCTCGTTAATTTTTTCGTCAAGTTTCTCGCTAGAAAGTTTGGTTTTCTTCAGAGCCGATTTTAAAGGATTCTGAATATCTGCACTTGAAATTGCTGCTTTCATATCGTTTTCAGTATTTTGGATTACTCCTCTAATTCGCCTTTTTGGAGCTAATGAACCTTCGGAGATCTTATTGGAAGATGGTATAGGAATTTTTTTTGATGGCTTTTTTAAAGATTCATAGTGAGAATCGTTAGCTATTTTTGCTCTTTTATTATATTCATAATTCTCGCTTTCATCTTCTAGAGATTTTTTTGCATGATTAATTGTAAGATTTGTGTTATTAGATGGTATGTATGAAAAATTACATTGATTTTCTTTCAAATTTTTTAGTGGCTCATCTTTCTTATTTATATTTTCTAAATTTCTACTGTTCTCAAAGTGAATTGAATTTGATAGCATATCTCTTTCAGATATTGCTTCCACAAGTTCTGCATTAATTTTTTGAAGCTTTGACGTTTCAGCAGAGTTCAAGTGGATCTGTTTTTTTAGTTCATTGCTAAGTTCATTAATTTGTATATTAAGTGATTCTATTTGCAGTTTGTAACTTATAATTTCTCGGCTATCGATAGATTTGTCATCCATTTCAGACTTACTAGAATCATTAATTGTAAAAATTTTGGAATGGTCGTCTAGCTGCGATATTTTAAATTTTAAACTATTATTTTCAAAAGTCAGTTCTTGAGATTCAACCATTGAATTTGCTATTTTCAAGTTCAAGCTGTCGACCACAGATTTTAGATAAATATTTTGACTTTCTGAAGATTTTCTTATTACATTAACCATTTTGTCGTAACTGTTTTTCTTTCTTTCCATCTCACTTTTATGCATCATCTTTTCATTTTCCTTTTCAGACTTTAACTCTTCATAGCTTTCTTTAACTCTTAATAGCTCTTTTTGTGAAAACTGGAGCGATTTTTTAAGTTCTGCTTCTAGTAATTTTCCTTTTTTTAAAGTCTCCTTAAGGTTGGATATTTCTGAATGAATTAAAGCAGAATTTTTCTCAAAAGTTTCCAACTTTGATTTGATGTCACAGATTTCACTTTCAGCTGATGCGATTTTTGAGATTGCAGATTCTAGTACCAATAATAGATCGTCAACTAGGCTGATAGATTTTTCTTTGATTACGCTTATCGAGTCAAAGAATGATTTTTTATCGATTTCAGAAGTCAAATTTTTTAATGTGCTACCATTTTCTAAGGTTATGGCTTTATCAAAAAAACTAGAAGTGCTATTAAATAATTTTTTTAGTTCAGAGTTATCAGTTGTACTTAATTTAATCTTAATTGAGCTTTGCTGAGCAAAATTTTTAAGTGAGTGCTGGGCTTGGTTAAAAATTTCAAAAAATAGCAAGCTGAAATTTTTGGAAATACTATTTTTATAATCATTTTCTTTCATGAGAGAATTGATTATATCATTCTTACTATCTATCTCTAATTGACATATTTTATACATTTCATCCGATTTTAGCGCTTCATGATTTTTTTCTTCTAGTCGTGAATTGATTTCATCAAGTTTTGATTGAGCAATCCCTATTTCTTTATTCTTTTTTTCTATTGTAGATAAATTATCTTCAATGGTCTTTAAACTATCTAAAACTTCTAAATTAAGCTTTTTTTCGTTCTTGCAACTTTCTTCAACCATTGATTCAAACTCGGCCAGCTTTTGCTGATTTTCAATAATAATCTTATTTAATTCATTTTCGACTTTGCCATTCTCTTCAATGTCGCTTTCTAATTTAGCTATTTTAGACTCTAGCTCGTCAATAGTTTGGCTTAGCTCATTCCCCGCCTTGTTAAATCTTTCTATTTCTTTTTCCTGATTACTAATAGTTTCATTTAATTTGATCTCAGAATTAATATAAACCTTGATTTTTTCATTCATTTCAGAGATCATATCTTTCTGTGAGTCAAGAGCGTTTCTCATATTATTTTCTATTTCAGTTAGCTTGATTACTTTCTTTTCTGATTCAGATAACTTTTGATTTAGGCTAGCGATATCCTGATTTAGATTAGTCTCGTTTTCTAATAATTTATTTTTAATATTATCTAAATCAACAGCACAATTTTTCTGATAGTTTTCATACTCATTAGATAATTCAGCAAGTTTTTTTTCAACTTTTGTTGCAAGTTGGGATTTTTCAGCTACTTCGAGCTCAAGCTCAGAAATTTTGGTTTCGTAGTCTTTTTGCAGACTTGTGATTTCAGATTGGCTTTTATCTAATATATCTTCTGCATTTGTGGTGAGCTTTAAAATTTCATCACGCTGCTTATTACAAGACTGGCTAAGCTTAGAAACACTCTCTTCTAGCTCTAAAACATTTTCTTTTTTTATATCTAATTCGCTAGTAATGGTTTTTATTAATTCGTTTAATTCAAGAATCTTTGTAGAATGTTCGCTTATCATTGAAGGAATAACAGATTCATTAAGACTGTTCAGCTCTTTTTGAAGTTTTTCTATTTCCGAGTTTTTAACTTCAGTTAACTCTACCATTGTAGACTTTGTCTTTTCTAACATTTCTGACAATAGCGACTTTTCTTTATTGGTCTGCTCTAGGACTTGAATAGCTTTTTTCTTTTGATTATCTGATTCGCTGAAATTTTCATTTGATTTACGCAAATTTTCTTCAAGAATTTGAATTTTTGCCTCCAGACCAGCTAAAACTCCATCTCTCTCTGATAATATATTTTGGGATTCATTTTTCTCGAATAATATCAATTGTTGCTTTTCTTCCAAATCAGAAATTTTATCCTGTGCAGCTAGTTGGCGCTTTCTTAAATCTTCTAACTCACACGTTGTATTTTTAATTAATGTCTCCTTCTCGCACAACTCAGAGGTTAAATTTTTAATGTTTAACAAATTATCTTCTATCAAATGTGACTTAGTCATATTAGATTCATTCAAACGCTCTATGTTTATTTTTAGCTCCGAAATGAGTGAGTCATTACTTTCCTTTAGAGAATTAACTAATGTGGCAGATTCAATAACTTTTGTGTCTAGTTCTTTTTCTAAAGACTGTATTTTAGTATATAGTATATTAATCTCTTCATTTAGTTTTATTGAATCTTCATTTTTTTCATTCAGCAGCGATTCAAAATTTGAAATCTTTATGTTAAATTCCTTTTCTATTTTATTAGCCTCATCTTTGAGCAAATCAACTTTATGGTTTGATTCCTTTAGTTTTAATTCGAACGAATCTTTTTGCAGAGTTAAATTTTTTATAATATTTTCTTTTTCAAGAGTTGATTGCTTAAGGTCTGATAAAGAAGTTTCTAAATTCAAGATTGATTTATCTCTTGTATCAATATCATCTTTCTGCTGATTAATTTGAGCTTTCAATGAACATGTATCTAGCTTATATTTTTCATCTAGCTCTATGTTAGTTTGCTTAGAATTGGATAGGTCGCTATTTAAATCGTTAATATTCTTCGTTAATAATGATATTTTGTTTTCAAGTTGGTTCATGTACTCAGTATTTGTTGAGTTTATACTTTCGGTATTCAAATTATGCTGCGCTATGAGTTCTTTTTCCTTTGCTCTTAAGTCTTCAATTGCATCATTTTTTTCCTTTAATTTATCATTTAATTTTACAATTTCAAACTTTGAGTCTGATAAAGATTCTTTTAAAGTTGAAATTACACTAGATAACTCATTAAGTTCTAATAGCTTTTTACTTTCTATTTCTTTTATTGATTTTTTTAAATTATCAATCTGACTTTTTCCTGATTCTATTTCTTTAGAAATTAGGCCTTTGTTTATATCTATTTCCTGCATTAGAGACTCTTCGAGCTGTTTGTATTTATTTATATCAGACTCCAGCGTTAAAACTTCGAATTTTAGGTTTTCAATTTCTATACTAGCAGAATTGTAGCTATTTTTTTCGGATTTGAGCTCTTCTAAGTATATTTTACAGTCTTTTTTTGCTATTTCTAATTCGCTATATATGTTATCTATTTCTTTCTCTTTTCGTGATATTTGGCTTTCAAAGTCATCCATAATAGAAGAAATTTCGCTCTTTTTTTGAGCTTCCATAGTTTCAATTTGGAGGTTCAAATTTCCTATTTCATCCGAAGAAGATTTCAAAGATGATTCTAAATCAAAATTTGAGCGGGTTAGATCTTGGATGCTTAATAATAACTTTGATTCTTTTTCAGAAAATTCATGTTTATTTTTATCAAAGTCAGATTTCAGTGAATTTAATGCATCCTTTAAAGAATTTAAATCTTTATTTTTTTCTTCTAATGTATTTTCAAAGTGTAACTTATTATTGGAAAGTTCAGAATTTGACGCTTCTAATTTATCAATGAGCTCATGATTTTCTGCAGAAAATTCAGAAATTTTCCTTTCTAGTTCAGAGCTTAATTGGTCAATCTTATTAGCTGAAACTCTTAAGTCGAGTTCACATTTTGAAATTTTAGATTTTAGCTCTTCTGAGTTATTAATTATATTTTCTCTATCAATTTCTAACAACTTTTTGCTATCAACTTCCTTGTTCAACAAATCTTGAATGTTTTGAAGCTCCAATCTTAGTTTTTGCACTTTTGAATCCTTTTCTAAAACCTTTAATTTTTCATCTTCCAATTTACTATACATTTCTGATCTTTCTAAATCGAAATTCTCTTTTGAGCTTGAAACATCCTGCTCAAATTTAATTTTTTGGAGCTTTAGATCATTTTTAAGCATTTCTATTTTATCATTTGATTGATTTAAATCCGATTCCAAAGATTTGATAAGACTGCTTTGCTGCAGTATATTAGTTTTCAATATACTAATTTCATTCTCCTTTGATTTTATTTCGTCCACATAGTTTTTGTTTGACTCTGTGACATTTTCACTCAAAAGATCAATTTTTTGATTTTTCTCGTTAATTAATCTTGTTAACTCGTCATTTTTTTTACACATATCTTCGGCTTTTGAATCATATTCGGATATTATTCTTGATTTCTCTTCTTCGAAGTCCGATTTTAGCTTTTCTATTTCTAGAGATAATGATTTGGATTTTTCCAAATGTTCTAAAGCCTTTGCTTCGGACTCTATAAGCTTTTTTTCTGAAGAAGAAACATTAGACTCGAGATTTAATCTTAAACTTTCGAACTCTTGAATGTTATTTTCCAAATCTTTTTGTAATTTTTCGTTTTTTAGTCTATAATATTGGTTCTTTTTTTCAAATTCTTCAACAACTTGTTTATTTTTGTTGGCCAAGTCATCATAATCCATCTTTTTTAGATATAGACCCTCCAATAGCTTAATTCTTTCAGTTTCGAATTCTTTTTTTAGATCTACTATTTTCAAACTAGTTTCAGCTAAATTATTCTGAGAAATTGAAAACTTTGACTGAATTTCGATGATATCATTTTTCCTTTCTTTTACTTCATTCTCTAAAAAAATGTTTTTTTCTTCAAGTAAGCTCACCTGCTCTAGAAATTTGGCTTCTGAATTTTTCATAATCGATTTTATGCTATCTATTTCATAGTTTGAATGATTTTTAATTTTATCTATTTCCACATTTTTCTCTTCAAGTTTTGACATTAATTCACTTATTTTCTCAACCAAAGAACTTTTCTCATTTTCAAAGGTTAAAGTTTGACTTTTAAGTGATTCAGATAGGCTTACTAATTTTACTTCAGAAATTTTATTGTTAGATTCAAGTTGATTTATTGTATTATCTTTAAAGTTTAATTCATCTCTATACTTCAATTCAAATTCTGCGAATTTCATTCTTTCATGATTCAAAAGGTTTCTTGTTTCATTTAAACTAATAGATATGTCCATTTTCTCCTTTTCGTATCGTGAAGTATTCTCATTTATCTCACATTTTGCAGCAGTCAATTCCTGTGTCAGATTTTCCATTTTTTCTGTAAAAGATTTTTCTATGAATTTAGACTTGGACTCTAACTCGGACATACCAACTACTAAATTATTTTTCTCATTTATTAAAGTCGCTTTATCGTTAACAAGCCCAGCAATAATTGAGGAATTTTTTGAATTGTCTCCGGCTAAAGTATTTATTTGTTTTTTTAGGATATTTATTTCGTTCATATGGCTCTCTAATTCATAATTCTCAGTTTGCATGATAAAATTTCTGGTGTCAACAATTGGCCTTGAGCTGTTGCTGATATTCTCTAATTCAATTTCCAAATTAGAGACTTGGTTTTTTAAGTCAGATATAATATTTTCACATGATTTTAATTCTGTCTCTAGTTTCTTGTTTTCTTCGGTTTTGTCATCTTTTAGGGATACCATTCTCTGCATTTCAGCAACTTCTTTTTCCAGAAGCTGCACTTTTTTAAGCCTTCTTAAGAGTGCCTCTCCTCTTAGCTCTTCATTAACTTCTGGCATATTAGTAATAGTTTTAGCTCTGCTAGCGAACTTAAGAGTCGAAATTGTGTCTTCCATATATTGTGGCGCGATAGTTATATTGCAAATTATTGAAGTCTTTGAATTTCCTCCTAATGAGGGCTGTAATATTCTTGTAAGTTTTGAATCGCGATACGGAACGTGTGCACTGATAACATAATTGAAATTTGAAATTTGATATTAGATATTATATCTAAACAAAAGTAAAAAAATAAAAGAGGATGAATCAAAAAATATACCTATTTACTCCGTTCTCTGAAAGTCTCCCTATTACGGTACCTAAGGCTAGTAAACTTTTATTAATATGAGCACCTTCCCTCAATCTTGCACCTTCAGCACCGGTATGGCCAACCCTTTCTGATCCAGCAAGATCGACGAAGCTAAGAGTTGATATTTTTACGGAACCAGCAAATACATTACCATCGTTAATAGATTCAGATAATCTTTTATTGTATTTATCTTGATCCGCTATTGTATCCCCACTTTCGATGACCATTCTGAAAATTGTGTGAGCTCTGCTACTACGCTCATTCATGTTTGTACAGCCAATATGCCTATTTCCTATCGATTACGAGATTTTATAGTTAGAGTTTATTTTCTATACAAGGTTATAAAGCTCATTGTTACCTTCGCCCTTTGATAATAAGCTAAAAACTTCCTGAGGCCCTAGAACAATCTGTTCTGTTGAATCCTTTACAAATACATCTTTCTATTTATTTTGCAATTAAAAAACGACGTTTAGATTTAAATCAAGTTATAAATTTCTAATATAAATAATATAATTTTACCTCCAAATTCTCTCCTATTTTCAAGTTCTTTTTAGAAGGATCTAAAAGATCACTTATTATTTCGTTGTATATTTCTAGATAAGAAACTCTAACCAAGAATTGGCGATTCTTGTTCTGTTAAATAGTTAATATTAAATGTTAAAATTTATCCAAATTTAAATTTAATTAGGTTGGAAAAGATAATGATCTTACGTCGCGAATATGTTCGAATACTTTTTTTACTGCTATACTGATTAAACCTGGCATTTTTGAGTCGCCATACATAGTGTACTAATATCATAAAAAATCATTATAATTTTTCTTTAAAAATAGTTATAGAATAAAAAAAAATACCGTTTTTCCGCTAGAAGTTTGACCATATGCAAAAACAGTGCCGTTTATACCATTCATAGTTGATTCTATTATATCTTTTACTGCTCCATCATAAATGTCTTCAGTTTTCACATTCATGTCGTATATTTGATCGAAAGTATAGACAAGCCCTGTGCCAGATCTATTGTCTGTGTTTATTTTTTGTGAAATGGAGTTACCATTCACTACCC
This sequence comes from Smittium culicis, assembly GCA_001970855.1. Classification (NCBI taxonomy): domain Eukaryota; kingdom Fungi; phylum Kickxellomycota; class Harpellomycetes; order Harpellales; family Legeriomycetaceae; genus Smittium; species Smittium culicis. The sequence continues at coordinate 18,505 of LSSN01001219.1, read as the reverse complement.
AGGTGTTATACCTATTACCATCCTGGTCAATTGAGCTTAATTCTCTTTCATTGAGAGGCCGAACTCTTATAACCACATTTATTTGATCCTTCATTTTAATAGTTCCGGTACATTCCTATATATTGAAAAACTAAAAATGATTTCTTTGTAATTGCTGATAAGTTCTTGTTAATATAATTTTTAGATATCAGCTATAGCACATTTTCTTCTAGGTGATTTAATCTTACAATTTCCAAATCCGCTAAATGAAAATAATATTGTATTCGCTTATTGGCTAGATGTGTTTACATTAGTTTTAGCTCAGGTTAGTCCAATGATTTATCATTTTTAATAAGCTCTCCAAGAATAAAATAAAAATGAATAAAACCATTGGCTCAATAATCCCCAATAACTAAAAAGAATCATTGTCTATCTTTTTTTATGGGTCTGAAAAAAACTTTGTTATCTAACAATAAAATTATTAAATACACATTTAAACTCGTTAATACTTTGTCCAAAAAAAATATTTAACAACTGATTTTTAATTACGCCTTGTATTTGGTTTATGCTTACAAATTTTAGAATAAATTACATCCAATCAATAGTTGATAATTCTACTAGCTTTCTTATTCTTTATCTCATTCAGGAATAGAAGCATGTTATTGCCGAATAAAATATATTTGAAAAGGCTTTAATAGTGAATATGAGTAATCTAATACCGATTACTTAGCGGGAACATACTATTTCTTTTCAAAAATTAACAATTCATAAAAAATATATACCATACATTGATTAAGAATAGAATAAAGCTAAAGTTTGAAAAAAGGTTTTTCTGATAGCTGACAAGTAATGTAAAAAAATATTTAAAGAAAATCATTCATTATTATTGTATTATACTAGTATGATATTGATATTCCTCTCACCGATGTAAGAATTCAACTAAAATTATATATTCGATGTCATAATATAGATATATTAATTTTTATAAATACCCCGGTAAACTGATAGAGTAGATATCTTCTGGTTTATAAAATTTCTACACCTTAAATTCTTGTTTTAAATTAAATACACTCTGTTTATTTAAACCGGTCATAAGCATCGAGCAGTATAGTAAAGATAGTAACTAATTAGTGTTATTTGAAATTATTATTTTGTAGAATTAGTATTTTTGGAGCAAAATTATTTTAAAAAGTGTCTTATGATACTGATTTATTCGTGAATTTATATATGATGCAAATAGTTTTTTTTTTTAATGCTTGTATTTATGTTCAATATATACGCTATATAAATAATATTTTAATCTAAAATAATAGAATCAAATCTTCTGGCAATCTATTGCACTAGTATTCTGAGTTCATTGCTTCAGGCGAATTTTTACTATAATTAAGCTATTACAATTCTTCGGTATATACTTGTATATTTTATGGCTTATAAAGTCTAAATTATTATAAAATTTTAATATAGGTTATAATAGCATTTTGAAGAATAAAATACAATACTTTGATCACAAATTTAAATAGTAGCTTATTAGAGTGTATTTTGCAACAATAATAATCAGATATAAAAAATAAAATTACAGGGATTCTGTCTTGTTTTAGTTTATATTACAATTTTCAACAAAATTTTGCATTGATTTTTTTATAACTACGTAATGATATTATGGCTTTAAGAATATTTTAAATGTATAATTTATTGTATAAAAATGACATATCGCATAAAATAAATAGTTTTGAAGATTATTTTAATAGCAAGTATAATAAATATGTTGAAAAAGAAATTAAATACCCCATAGGCATGAAATGAGGATCACATTTAGAAGTTAGAAATAAAAAATCGCTGGATTTGACTTATGGTTCAATTTAAGGATGACCAGAGCGTATAGAGAAAATATAGATATACCTAAATAAACAATGTACAATAAAAAATTAATTCTACATTTTCAGATGAATCTCTATTTTTCGCGAACAGAAACAAGAAATTGAGTTGTGTAGAAAACTTTAACGAAAATTCTATACCACATATTCAATGTTAGTTTGTCAAATTCAAAGATTTTTTTCCCGTAGGAGATTATTTTTAGCCTCAGCAATGAAAATAATATGATTAAAAAAGATAGAATAGATAAAAAATTTTTATTATAGCCTTCAAAGCTCTTGAAATTTTTCTAGGAAAATCAATCATTATTTTTTAATATTTGACATTTCATAAACTTTAAATTGTACTTATTTCCATTTTTTAAGAAAAATTACTTTAATTACTATCAATTTTTTATAATTTAATCATAACTTTTTTACTTTATGTATGCTGGAAAAAAAAAAAGTTACAAAAAGTAAAAAAATTCACTCAAATTCTCAAAGGAATAATTATAATTAAAATAGAAATAAAATGCTTAAATTTCATAAAACATAATAAAATGCTTAAATTTCATAAAACATAATAAATTAATTAAATTTCATGTCAAACACTACATGGTTAAAAAGTAAAAAATCATAAATTTTAAGCATAATATTGAAATTAAATCGATTTATTAGTATTTAATTAAAACTTTTTCAATGTTTTATAAATAATTTGCGGGGAATAATAGCATATTGGATATCATACCAATTCAGGCCACATTCTTCGTAATTTTCCAGAAAATTCTAGAATACATAAGTTAGAAATATTTGAAAATATATTAGGTTTAATAGTTACTATAATACTAGAACCATCTCTATAATTTTGATTTAGGTGAAATATAAAACGGAATACATTATTTTATAAAAAAAAAAAAAACTTATAGATTTACAAAAAATATATTGGTTGAAAATTAAATAAGAAGAAAATTTCGTTGTTTTTTCAATTCTACTTATGTTTGTGATAACTGTGCTCTGTGCTTATATGTATTGAATGATTTAAAAATGAAGTGAATAAAATCAAGGTAAAACATGAACCATTTCTTTTTATTTATATAGGCTAAAAAAATGAAAATCCTTATGTAGAATTTATGTTGCTTTATTTAGTATTTCGCGAGTAGATTGGAATAAAAGGCCAAATATCAAATAAAAAAAATCGTAAAATACTGTATGATGGTCAAAATACCAAAAAAGATATTATTATATGCCATTAATATACTTCATCAGACAATCCAATAAAAATTTTATAAACCTTTCTCTATTTTAATACAAAAAAATAATATAAACGATATTATATTTTACTAAAATTTGATAAATTAAAAAAATCACTTGCCACCTTTTGAATACTTAGAGCCTAAAATTATGTACTAAAGATAGTTCTCACTATCATTTATTTAGAAAAAGTACAATATCAATCTAAATTGAAAATTTAAACTTTTTGCTTTAATTGATAATTTTCTATTAAAAATTAATCATGAAAAACCAAATTAATTACGCTGAAAGAATGAATGAAAATATACAACCGTGTGTTAAAAATATTAATCCTAAAATAGATCTGCATATATATCAATAGAGGATAAACTCTCAACGTTCTACCTGAGTTTCCTAAAGATCAAAAAATAATATTAAGGCCTCCAGCACTTGAATTCGCACTTTATCTAATCCTGATAGTACCACTCTCTATTATAAAGGATAGTTTCATTCGATCATATATTTCAGTAAAATAAAAGATAGTCTATGTATATAAATTCACAGAAAAATCATTTTATTACACTCTCATACCCCTCAATAAAGGATGGATTAGGTGCTAAAATAGAAAATAAAGATGCTATCATAGCTTATTTATTAATTTAGCAATCAAAACTAACAAGTATAATAGATATATTAGGTATAAATTAAATCTAAAAGCAGTCACAAAGTGATAAAAAACGCGCTAAAAAGCTTTTTTGCATTCAATTAAGATTATTGTAGACGATTTATAAAAATTTTCAGCACAATTATATATAGAAAAGACCTTATAAGAGGTATTTTTGTTAACTGCTGTCGCAGAATCAAAACACGTTCGGGGTCCCGCTCACCACAGCATAAAATGAAAGTTTTTTGAATAAAATTTTTACATCACATAGATAGACTAGAACTCGACCTCAAAAAAACACATATAGCTCTCAGAGTTAAAAATAAAATATATAAGGTTATTTGAGGAAAAGTACGATCACTGGATATTTGGAAGATAGGAAACCAATAGATGACCTAAAAATAATATTCTGGAAAGTAGATTAAGTATTTTTCTGCTTTCTCTAGTATAAGATATTATAAAATTAGATATGAGACCTTTTTCTAGACGAAGCCATGTCTCAAAATATACTTTTTGACAATAAAGAGATTTTAGGACTCCATACAAACTTCTTCTGTTTGAACAAAAGTTATATCTTTACTTTCTAAGAGAGTGATAGAAGAGGTGACAAAAAAATAAGTATAATTCCATTTGAATTTATTTACATCTTGAATAAATATATAAAGCTTAGATCTGGTATATATTTGAGTGGGCTAAATTCAAATATAACTAGAAAATTTTGAATATAGAGACGATGCATACTATTTGCAGAATTTTTATAAAAAGAGGGTGTATTTATCCTTATATATCTTTGTTATGCATATTTGCACTATTTAATCAATCAAACACACAAGAAATGTCTGAGGCTTCGGTTGGCGAGGTAGACATAGCATCTTAAATTCTTGCCATTTGATTTTCTAATCATTCTTCAATAGTCTCCTAGAATACTCTTCATCAGCTAGTAAAACAATCTCAGAGAATAATATAATTATTTGAATATACCTATGATAAAACTATAAACTAGAAGACCAAATAGCCATTAAAACAGAATATCTCATTGATTTCAAAGAAATTAACATAAATATAATGTTTTATAAACTATGAAAATTTGATAATGACATCATTATATTTTATTGTACATTTTTGAATGAGAATAAATATAATTAGTATACCTTTGAATGATCCTTCATCAAATATCAGAGAAATTTTTGCAATTATTAATCTTCTATAACCAGAATGTGAGAATAAGTCAAAGAATTTATCTAGGTTTACAGAAAAATTTCAAAATATAGTATTTATATACTATATGAAGGTATGGATTTGAGTCGCCTATTAAAGCTATAGAAAAGCCACTTTATAAATAAAAAACTAAAATCAGTTGTATGAATCACTTTCGATGCGAATAAAAATACGATATTATGGGAAAAGCTACTAATAATATAATTAATAGAGGAAAAATATTAGTTGTAACATCTTATTGGATAATACTAAATTAAAGTTATAAAAAAATAAAATAAAGTGAAATATAACGAACTATTAAAAAAATTTATGATATATAATGTAAGTTATACGATTTTTCTATCCTTAAAATATTTTATTTAACAAATTTGCCCTATAAAAATAAAGATTTTCAACGTTAAAATTTTTATACTTCAGAGTATTTAAAAACTATTCCTTAAATTTAAATAAGATGGTCCAAATAATAGAATCTCAAACTCAATCAAGTAAATAAAAATACATGGAATTGAACCATAAATTATATAATCTACTTGAAAAGAAGCGTACCCAAAAAAAAAGGTGATCTTTCGATTAAGCAAGTATACCAGATACAGAATTTATGGTCTGTATGATTCTTATTGAGGCGGTTACATCAATTAAAGAAGACATAATTCAATCGCCGTTGACTGAATAAGAGCGCAATATTGAGATTCATTCTTTCCTAAATAGTAGTTCAATGAAATAAATCCTACCGCTACTGAAAGTTATAGTATGGAGTGCAATGAATAAAACTGATTTCAACCTCTATAAATTCAAATTCAGTGGTACAAACTACTAGGACCATCGAATATTATTACCACCGATGAATTCAAAAAATCCCTGGAATCGACACCATCATGGTATCACAAAGTTCATTTTCTCAATGATATATGGGCACTGTTATCTTAAATACCCTTCTCAGTGACTCAAGCTTGTTTGGATAACCTTCAAAAAGAATTGGAGCTTCAAGAAAAAATTAATAAACTAGGCTATTCTGTTACCAAGCCGAATATAGTCAAAGAAGAGTTATACTCACTCATTGAAAAGAAATCAGCAGCAAAATGTCAAATATACTAGCGCTTTCTCAAACTTCATCAGAATATTATCCCAAAGAATCCATACGGCAGCAAATATGTGACATAACTGAGCATCTCGAATGAAATATCGCTAAATCCACCTCATGAAATAACTCCAAGACCGAAAGTAAAATATTTTCGAAAGAGAGCCTTATAAGAGGCTTATACAAGAGTCTTTGTAAGAGGACGTATCACTATTTTTCAAGTCTGAATTTTCCGAATTTTCATGCATCCAGTTATGCAAAGAAACACTCTAGGACTTTATAGAAAATTATGAAACATTATGGAATACAATGGAATGTTATCCATAGACTATTTTCGATTGCTTATAGAACCTTCTAGAACATTTCATAGTATTCCACAAGCTATTATTTGAAAATTATTAATTCTTTTAAAATTAACTTTATTTAATAATATTATTTAGATTTTCTTTCAAAAGTATAAAAGGGTAACCTTTTTCCATCATTTAGAAAAATCTAAGAGTTTTATTTATTTATAATATTTATCCCACTAAATCTAAATTATTCCTATAATATTAAATATATAGCATTATCTAAGTTTTTGTCTTAGTTTCAGTTTGATTCCAACCTTAGCCCTGTATTTATCTCTCTCTTTGTGCCTAACACAGACGATAGGATCTGAAATTTTTTTTAGTTCTGTTTATCCTAAAGCGGAATACATACCACATTTTTTCCTTAAGACTAAATGGTAGCTCCTTTTGAGATATCATGAATTCTGTTCTTAGAAATAACCATTTTTGATTCATACCATAGTTCAACTTATATATTAATCACTAGGATATATTCAAACCTAATACCAAATAACTTGAGGTTTTAAGCAACTCTTTAAATTCCCCCATTATTTTTCAGTATGGCTATCTGCAGAAAGTTATCTACCACTAATATGATATCTAAATCTTCTGATATGTGATTTTGGAACATATATCAGAAGATCTTCAGAGTCTCAATCTGAAAACCAGTCTGAATTAAAATCCTGTATCGAAATCAAGTGATGCAAAAAATGAGGTGCTCTGTGTGAAAAGAATGAGTAAATTCTCATTGTGAAGCCTTCAAATTCGTCCAATGATTCTAAATTCAAATTTATACACAGATAAATGTCCCCGAAAGCGTAAAGAATTCTTACGGCAGAGTTTACATCTGTTCTAGTAAGAGATGCAAAATAAGGAGAAATTTTTAAGGATCCCAGTTTCTAAATCTCCGTATTTAGGATTTCGAAAAATAAATTATGGATCATTCCTGTTATTGAGGTTTGAAATCTTATTGAAATATAGTGAATCATAGTCAAAAGTTAAAACTCTTTATTAAATCAGCCTTAAAACATAGCTCAAGGGCTTCACTACTTAGAATAACTTAAGGGATCCATTTTTACACACAGTATATTAAAAAGAACGTAGGAAATTTCTTTGGTTCCATTGGAACTAGAAATCATACCAATTTAGAGTTCTCCTGATTGGTTTCCCTCTAAGTCATGAATTATTTATCAAGCTAATTTTTTTCAATTATTTCCTGAGTCAGCAAATTAGACATAGTCATATCAGAATATCTAAATGATCCATCTATTCTGGTAAAAACCAAAGATGGTGTGCTTAACTATCACAGCTAATTTATTCTAAACACTTGAAGCTTGAACTCAGGATAAATTCCAAGAAAAAGATAAAAATACCATCCCAATAAAAAAATAATTTTTAATTTTAATAAACTCACGGGAAAATTCGCTGATGGTCCAATATTCTAAGATTAGGAATCTGAGACAAGATGCAATAAAAATTATTAATTCGAAACAAACGGCATTGAGATTCTTAGAGATATTTATTCAGAAAGTCAAACTAATTTCAATAGACCTACTGCAAGGATGCCTCATTCATCAAAATCTACTATATTTGTGGAATAACTCTTTGTTAAAATCGATGTTGATTCTTACGAATTTCACAATAAATAGTCTGCTAGTCTTAATGCGTCAACTAAGATCATGGAATATCCTATATTTTTCTGTTGAGATCCCAGAAATGTAAATTTTCACTAATGAAAGTGATTCAGAATAGAGATTATTCGTAGGTTCGATATCATACTCTGAGATTTAAAATAGTATATATTACTTTATGGATATAAATTCCAGGCAATTATTGAAGATATTATATGCGCTCAAACTTGGTAATGAGTTTGGCCACTCTGTATTATTCTACTTAGATCTTATTACGACTTTACCATATGCACATAAATTCCGAATATAGACACCTCCAAAATATCTGGAGATCTCAGAATAAATATGTTGCATTTTTTAAAGACCAGAAATAGTACTATAGTAGCTTTTATCGCATCGATAATCAACTCAACTGATGATCTCAGTAGAATATTTACTAGGAAAAAATACTAGCTAATATACTAAGAATTCTCTGCTCTAAAAAAAAATATAGGATCCACAAATTAGACATATTTTAATCAATGAAGAGCAAGAAAGAAGATACTTACTTAGGTTTTTTTCAAGGAAGTCGACTTATAGGACAGAGCTCGCTGAATTTCAGTTGGTCGAAATTTCAGAATCCGTACCTCAGCCGCCAATGTAACTTAATTTTTAGAAAATTTAGAAGATCCGATGGTTAAGACTGGCTCTATCACTAGTGACCCAGAACTGTAAATCCACAATTTGGTTCCTAAATTTGATAGATCTATCGGTATTTCAACAATACTACTCCAAGCAAAGAAAATAGTCAACGAATTCATAAGCGCAAATTCTTTTGTATAAAAAAACAAAAACTGGCAGCTGACATGATATATAATCAGGGTGGCCCTCAAAGAACAAATTCTCATAGATCTAACCATTGAAATCATTGTCCCGAAAGAAAAATACCTCAAATGTATGTCACAATAAATTATCTCTCACAAATTTTTTCCTGGATTATAAAACATCAAATAGCATATCTCCGGAGGTTACAGATTCACAGATCGTCAACTATTTGGTAGAAAGATGTAAGAAAAATGAAATCATACCTGTGCCACTCAAAGCGTATAAATCAACACTGATTAATTTAGTGGATAGCTCCAAATAGATTAAAAATTATCACTTAAATAAAGATTTATTTTCAGCATTGAACGATACATAATCGTCTTCATTCATAGAGCCATCAATATATATCATTCATCCAATTAGTCTTTTACGCGAATTCGGGCCATCAGCGGAATTATACGATATTTAGTCTTACCTCTAAACCATGTTGAATCTTAGATGTATCCTGATTTATTCGAGCATCAGATGTAAATGATATTGATTACAGCATATCAAAAATTAGAAAAAAAGTCATCAAATCGGAATTAGTCACACAAAAGGAAAAGCGTAAGAGTGATCCATAATACGCCAATGCCAAATTAGCAGAAATTTTGATACAATTTTCTGTCCAATATATACATACAAAATTATAAATATAGGATTGAAGTAAGCCCTTGTAAAACTTCTTATACAAATAATATCACCGTAATTATCAATATGTTATTAAGTATTTTATTGATACTCAAAATCGATAGATGTGGACAGTGTTGCTAAATAATTACACTATCTATCAAAGCTTATAGAATGAAATCTAGATACTCCGATGCCGAAGGCCCGCATTATAGGAGCTACACTAGCAGATAACTCCAAATTATCCTTTTGCTACATTGTTTCCGGTGCCTTCTGGAAGAAACACTCAATTTTCTACTCTTAATAACGGTTAAAAAGGAATTCTACGAATAACTTTACAGAGTTTATTTCATCTCTGAAGCGACTTAATTTTTCTTCTCCTTGAGATATGTTATAACTAATCGAAATTTTTAAAGTATACTATATGTGTGTACTTTACTAATTATATCATTAATAGATTTTATTTTTATAGTTTTTTTAATTCAATTTATTTTATTGGTCTGTAATTTTAGTTTAGTATTATTGAATAAGATGGTAGCACATATATTTATATATTTTTTAGTTAGAACACAACTGCACTCATGACGATGCTTTAGTTGATATTCGCTCTAAAGTGCAGACTAAGTTAGTTAGAAATTATCTGTTACTCAAAACAAAACTGATTGGACAAATGGACTTTGTGACTACCATTTTTTATTGGCAATTTTTTAGCCAATTTTAATCACAATCAGCTTTTGCCAATGGTAGAATACGCTGAGTTTATGAAAACAAATCTAGGAGTAACTTTTTTTGAATGATAAAAGACTATTTGCCAACAAGAGCCAAAAATGTAAAGCAAAATCAGTCCATTTTATTTTTACTGCAAGTAAACCAGATCTATTTACTAAATACAAAAAAGTGATATTTATCTTAGGACTGATTTATTCTAAATCAATAATCACACTATCTTATTTAAATTTCATAGCAAATTATCTTAACTGCCAAACAAATAAAGCGACATGTCTTCTAATTGCCAAAAAACTATTCTCGCAATAATTAGGGCTACCAAGCCGGTAATTAATTTTCGTGGGGTATCAAATTATTCAACATATAATCTGAAGGCATTTCCTTCAGGAAATCTGAGTTCAAAATATATCTTCAATCGCTTTAATGGTCCTTCGATTTGTCCCACCTCATTCAGATCTTACTCCAAAAAGGTAAAAGAAGCCAAGCAAAAAATCAAAGATCTAAAGAGCGAAATTAAAACAGACAATGAAGGCAATCTGGAGCTTGTTGACCTAGAAAAGTTTAGAGAAAAAATGGACAAGGTAATTCATTTCTTAAGCAACGAATTGTTGAGTATAAGATCAGGTAGAGCTAATCCAGGTTTAATATCCTCTTTACCTTTTAAAAGCAAAGCAGAAAAGGCTAAAAGGCTCGATCAAGTTGCCACCATCAGTGCAAAAGATGCACAGACTTTAATAGTTGTTCCTTTTGAGGAGGACTCTTTATCAAATATCGAAAAAGCAATTAGAAACAGCGGACTTGGACTCAATCCCTTAACTGAAGGCTCGGCAATTAAGGTGCCCATTCCAAGGCAAACAAATGAAGATAGACAAAAAATAATAAAAGCTTTGAATCAGCTCACAGAATCCACAAAAGTCCAAATACGCAAGCATAGACAAGATATAAATAAACAGCTAAAATCTAAAGAAAAGGCAGTCTCTAAAGACTACTATAAGCAATGGGAAAAAGACATTGATGAAGTCGCTTCTGAATATATCGAAAAAATTGATTCATCTATTAAGTTGAAAATAAAAGAAATCGAGAAAAACTAGCACCTCTATGAACATTAGTTTTCTGTTACTTACCTTTTATAATTATATAAATATAATTAACACGACAATATGCAAACTCATTCTCCTTGTATAAATATATACATGCTTTTAAATAAATTCAATTCATTGTAATTTTATAACCACCCGTCAACTTTTATCTAGCTTTAGCTATGGTTTTTATTTGTTTAAATAAGTGCCAATGTTAAAATGTTTATCATGCATATTTTACGTTTTATATCTTTAAGAAACTTCACTTTTCTAGAAATTCCTCTTAGTGTTATGACATATATTCGTAACTAAATATTTATTCAAATTCGGGTCACTGATGTTGTATCTGATGTGATATTTCCTATAGATACGATTGAACTATTTTTATATACTCTTACTTTAGCGATTACTGCTTACTCTTCAATTAAAGTGGTTTATTTGATATTTAGTTTCCTAATTAATTTTTAATATGAAAAAAGATACTTTGATTTTTCTATTTCTTCAGATCGTAAGAGATTGTACTTTGCAAAGGAAATGTTACATTAATTTTTTTTCTCTGATCAATTCAATACTGTTTTTAAATATTAATATATATTTCAACTATCATTAACCCCTAATTTTTTTTCGAATTCAAGGTGTGTTTCATAATTTCAAACTAAAGCTTATCATCTACATTATAATATACAGACTTAAATCGAGCCGATACGTCGATTCAAAATATATCAAATATGAGTAAATATATTAAAACTCTAAAAAAAAATAATAATAAACTGCAGTATTAATAGATATTTCGACTTTTATTACTTATACATTACTGAGCTTAAATGTAAAATAGAAAAATAGATATTATAAACTTGGATAATATTTAAAATACATTTCACAAAAAGAACTTAGAGGCGAATTATGGCCTGAGTTTAAAAATAGATAAATATATCTTACAATCCTAACTTGATTTGAAATTAAAGCTGTTTCACTCAAGACCAAGTAAACCTTGTGTTGGTATACTATTAGCACATTTTAATTTTTTTTCTACTAACTTTATTAAATCTTTATCAGTCAATGTTTTCTAAAACTCTTTCTGAGTAATATAAAAGCATGAAAACTCTGAGATTAACCTAGCCTTTAGTCAACATTTTTTATATATACAATCATAATTAATTTTCTAGACTTAAAAGATAAAAAATAAGCCGCTTTTTTAGTCAAAAGCTGCTAATTTATTCCATCGTATTAAACCATTGGTACGAAATGGCATTTATTGGGGAGAAACAGTCCAATATATTATCATAAAACCATACGTTTAAAAAGCTACTTACGAATGAGCCTAATGGTTTAACTGTAATAAAATCTGTGAGATATGACACAGGCCTAATATCTCTCTTTTTTTAAACAGCATAAATGTTTTACTTTCTTTAATTGTAAATTTGAACAAATAAATTTTTTCAACTTAATCTTCAGAAATATCAAAAATCTATATCAAATATTAAACACAATCAGCTAATTCTTAAGGTTAAATAAACTAGAATAAAAAATGGATTTCGATAAAATGACTAAAGACAATGTAATTCACTAAAATTTATATTCGTTTGTATTTCTATCTATCCCATTAATCATACGGGAGGGGGGTTTGGAAACTTCAAAATTTCCTTAAAACATTCCCTCTCTCTTCTCAGATACTCATTTTTATAAGAAAAAGTTTCAATCGCATAATTTATTCCCTTTTATAGCGAGTAATTAAAAGCGTTTGAATGTATTCATTTTTTTTTATGTTTGAAAAATATTTATTATTTCTAACCCTAAATTTCATTAGATCTGGTCCCGCGAAAAGATTCTCAAAGAGGCTACATACACAGGATTTTTATTTGGTGGAATCGGATTTATTGTAGCAAACTTGTTTGGAAAAAGAGTTCTTGGCCTCACACCTAAAGTAAACCTCGCCAGCTCCATTGCTACAATGGTCACTAGTGGGTACATGTACCGTGGAATATACTACAAAGAGCTTATGGCTAAACAGGCCGAACTACAGCTTCTCTCAGCTCAAGAACCCGAAAAAGAGAATTAAACTGCTCACTCATATCTTTTCGTCTTTTAAAGATATCACTATATCACTCTTTATTTTATTTACATCGAATTTTTTTATAAAAAAGAATTCGTTATACATTTATATATCTTTCGTCACAAAAATGGAGATCGTTGCTCGCCTCCATAATATTTAAGAATTATAAATAAAAAAAATTTATTGGTTCGTATATATATATTTCTTATTAAGTAATAACTTATAGTAAGCAAAAATAAAATAAAATAAAACTATCAATCTATTATTCTGAATCAGAATCTGACTCATTTAAATCAATTTCTGGTATGTATAGCTCATCTTCTAAGTCTTCAAGTTGATTCAAATCTACCTTTATTACTGAATCTTTATCGCCAAGGACTGACTCTGTATTACTGATCTCTATTCCATCGGATCCATTTCCATTTGTTTCCTTAGTGCCATGTCCAGTAGATCGCTCTGCTATATTTAATTTTTCGTTGTTAAATTCATTACCTGAAATTTCTATATTTTGGATAATGTCACTATTGGTTTCCATTTTCTGGTAAAGGTTCTTATTCGAGTTATCGATATCTATATACGCGCCACTATTAACAACATTCGAATTTGCCTTCTTTATACTACTACCAGTACTTAAACCTGATCCCACTTTCACGGCGTTTTCAACTCGAGGGTTTGTGTCAATCGCATCTAGAAGCATTTCTGCATCTTTTAATACGTTTCTGTCCTCTATTTTTTTCTCCAATATAACAGGTTCTGAGCTCATCTCTTTCATTTTTGTCATTTTGGAGCTCTTATCAGTTAAAGAGTCATAATTGTTTTTAGGAAGCTCATTTAATACCTCAGTAGCAGCTTTTTTAAATACATCGATCTGGCTCTGTTCATTGCTGGAATTACTGAATGCCATCTCAATTTTTTTTTCATTGACTACGCTTTCGTTTTCAATATTTTCTTCAGTAAGCGAAAGGTGCGATGATTCATATATATAGGCTGGAAGTTTCGGATGTATTATTGTCTCTATCAATGACAACCCTAACTTACATACTCTTAGTACCTCCAAATCACTAGATACTAATCCCGCTGAAAATACTCGAGAAGCATGCGGGATTAATGAAGGTTGGTTGATGTCTGGTCTGCTTACTAGCGCAACCAAAACCTCGAGTAGAATCACCTTTCTTTTAATCAATAGATTACTTTCAATATCTAAATCTGCGCTATCAGTACCTGTGTTTGCTTCAACTAGCAACAAGTATGTTAGAACTACTCTTTCAACTTTCCTTCTACTGCTAGATTCAAAGAATCCTGGGCTATTAATAATTAACCCTTTTGTAACTAAAAACATAATAATAATACAATATTATTAGAACATCAAACTAGTCTAATCCTTGTTATTGATTTTTTTTACGTCTACATTAAAAATATGAATACTGGTTATTAAAAGTTTTACCTTTCATCGCTGAGTAGAGAATTTCGTTCCATTCTATTTCTGTTATTTGTGACCCTGAAGATGCTGAAATTGATTCTGTGCTTGAGATTTTTTGTTTTTTTGATTTCTAATTAAAGTACATATTATTTTTTGAATCTCAGTTTTTCGAAAAAGAAAAAGAAAAAGAAAACAAATATATTTAACTTAGTAGAATTAATTAATACGATATGGCTATTTTCAATATAAATGCTGTTAAATTAGCCTGATAAAATAAAAGACTATCGCCATTGTTCAACATGATATATAAAAGATGAAAATATTACCTTGGAAGTTCCCATATTATTGTTTGCAGAGAATTTTAATTTTTTTGAACTTTTACCTAGCCCTAAATCTTCCATCAATAGATCATGAAAAGAGCTACCCATATAGTAAGTAGCGCCATATCCATAGCTATCGATTAATAGTGCAAGTACTTCATAGCCTGAAACTCTCAGATTTCTAAATTTATTAAATATTTAAACGCTTAAAAAAATATCTAAAACATAGGAATATACATTGAGGAAAAGAAAATACCTTTGATTTGATGACTTAAGTAATATCCCAACAGTAGATTGGACTAACAACTTAATATATGGAATCAACTGATTTTGAAAGCTAATGAAAATATTTACAGAATTTAGTATGCCAAACAAATTATTAGTTATAATTAAAAGTCAAAAATGTGGTTACCAGACAACCAATGTAGCTATAAGTCGAGATGCCAATAAGTGTAACTTTGGTTGAATTATTTGAAGTAGGTAATATTCTTGGCCATCAGCAAAATTGTTTTTCTATAATAATAATTAAGAATTTTTTTTAAATAAAAGCTACAAATGAATGAACAATTGTAGTTAAACCCGGTTAAAAAATATTAAAAAGTCACCTTTGTTTTAATTGATACAGATGACAATCTTTTAACAAGAAAAATTAATTCTTCAATCGGTATTACTGCAGGTTCATTTAATTCCGAGCTAAATATTGTATTAAGAGAAAGTTATGATGGTAAAGGTTGTTTTACATCCCTAGAGCTGATATTTTAATATATTTAAAAATTAGCTTACGTTAATAGCGCTACTACAAGCTCGACTAACGATGCGCATCTGCCAGCTAAAAGCGGAAGAGATACCATAAAGTCATCCGATATCTTATCAAATTCATAGTATGGCTCTAGAATGTCCTTTTTTTCTAAAAAAAATATTGGTTATAAATTATGGGCTCACAAATTCCATTCTAGTTTATTTCTTTTTTATTTGATTAAATTAATAAAAATAAAGATTTTATAACTATTACCATTTTCTACGGAATAGTAAATTCTGCTTAGGGTGTTGTTTATAGCGTTAATAGATTTCCTTAGATTTTCCAACCACCTTTCAGAGCTTGATAGTTTCCCGCTAACCGTGCTTAATAAAGATATACACTCTGATGCACTGATTACGAACTCGGGATGATTGGCGGCATAAGAGCCACTTAAAAAGTTTACGCAAGATCGAATAGTTTTTTCTACTTGCAATCTGATTAGCCCGGGTTGAAGATTTGCGGACCAAACTAGCGCTTTAGAGATTGATGGCTAAAATTTTATAGATATTTTTATAAGAAGGTAAAAAAAAAATGAATAAATAATATCAAAATATAATAAAAAGGAAAAATTACGAAAAGATTTGGATGCGATTTTAAGAGAAGTAAGAGGGCAACGTTGAATTTTGAGATTGCAGGTATAACAATATCCTTTTCTAGCTCAATATAATTACTTGATATATCTAGCAAAGTTGTCAGTGAGGAAATAGAGGCATCGATTGTTTTTAAGTTTTCGTTTTTCTACGAAAGATAGATTAGTATTATTAAAGGCGATTTATTATTTTAAAAATTATTTATTAGACTTACATTTAAAAGGTTTAGAAGATGCAAGATCCATTTCTCTGAATACTGGAGTACGAGTTTTGGTGATTGTTCACAGCTAAGCCTAATAAGAAAAGTGGAATAATATCTTGAGGTGGGGTTTTTAGAGGTTACAAGAGCTGTGAGCCTAGTGGCCCATTTCAAAAGAACGTTATTGAAGCTTTTAAAATCCATTTCCTCTAAATATGCGACACTATTGTTGTTCGTGTTATTTAATACTGAGAGATTTTTAAAGCTTTCAAAACTATTGATGGATTTTTCATTATTTCGAATTGACGATTCATCAAAAACTGGATTGAGCAAATTTTTTAAAGTTAAAGATTCTTCTATAAAAGAATAAGTGGACTGTAAAGAATCTTCGTTTGATAAAAAGGTGTTTAGTAAAATTGTAAGCTGTGCTTCAGCTTTTGATACAGATGACATTGTAAATACTCTTATTATTTTATATAGTGTATATATATTGTGTATATAAAATAATATAATTATAGATGATATAGCTAAAGTAGCTTTAAAAGCTTTACTTGAATTTTTGGTTGAAAAAATAGTGAAAATTTTTTAGCTATTAAAAATATTTTTTTATTATTGATTATTGGCTGGAATTTCAAAATATAAAAGTAAATTTTGAAATTATCTTGTGTATTTCCATTGGCTAAATATCTCAGCTACTGTGTAATAGCCTTTTTTCAGTAATTGGCTAATAGCCTACTTACATCAGTCGGTGTAGAGAACACCTCTTGATCAAATTAGATCTAATTGACGCTGTGAAAAAATATAATATTAGAATGAATAAATTCATTTCCGCGGGAAAAAAAAATAATACATATAATAAAATACTATCGTTTTTGACTGAAAGTTAGTATTCAGTGGCGTTGATATCTGTATAGATTTCATTATTAACTTTTATTTTATAGTGATATCACACCAGTAGCCTAAATTACTAGTATTATACACCAGGGAATAAGCGTATTAAATGTATCTTTTTTATTGTATACGATAAAACGAAAATTAAAAACCAATAAAAAAAATTTATATATATATATATATTTAACTGTAAAAGTTCTAATGTATATTATTTTTCTATCATTAACATCTTTTCTTTAACAAAGGTACTATGCCAGCATGAATATTTTAAAAATTAAAAATAATATAAGAATATTACTTTAAAAAAAATATTTACCTTATACTAGTAACGAAGAAATAAGAATCTGTGAATATAGTCTTAATGGACCGATATTAGATAAAGCTTTTGGCCGATATTTTTCACCTGCTATTAAGTGAGAAGGAGCGTGAATAATAACCTGAAGACCCATGGGTAACGACAAAAATTCCAATATCCGATCTCTAAATTTATCCTGAACCCAAAGAAACGCTACTATCAATCCAAGAAGACTACTAGAGATCTCTGATGTCTAAAAAAGTGCGCAATAATGCTAATCCATTTTGACTTAAAAACAGTTCAATGAACTACATTATACCACCATTGATCTATGGATTTTCCAATTTATTAAATAACACTGACTATGCTTTCAGTTGTTTACAGTTGGACCTGGAATAAGCAAATATTCTCGCCGACCATTAAACAAATCTCAAAATACAGGAAACCCTCATGGATGGATAAATCAAAGGATCTTGAAGTTTTTTTTGCCACAGAAAAAAATAGACAGTTTTTGTCTGTAATTACAATCATTTAAACCTAAGAAAGGTTAAATAGCCTTTTCAAATATCTGAATCTTTGTGGTAAATCCATTAAACTCTTATAATCCGAAAAAATCGCTTATGGGGCAGATGCACTGTAATTACTCATTTCTAAGGAGCTATCAGGAAAAATTCAGATAATCTG
>LSSN01001218.1:0-14650 GCA_001970855.1 Smittium culicis | reverse complement strand
TATCTCAAAAATTTGATAAACCTACCCAGAATCTACGATATGAATTTTAACAATTTTTAATAGGGTGCTATATCATATAAGTACTTAAAATATATGAATAATTGATATTTATAACGTAAGTAACCATAAAGGCACTTGATAAAGATTACGATTCACATTAAAATGCTAGTCCTTTGATAAGCTTAATAAAACTTTAATAATGCTCCTACTACATATAATAGATGAATTTTAACAAATAATAAGCAGCTGAATATCTGTTTGTGATCATATTTATTATTGTTTGTTAATATATTTTCATATAATTATCTTTTCGTGAAATGTAAATTTACCTATGTAATTAATTTTAGGTAAGCGATTTAAGATTGTATAAATAATTTTAACTATTATAAATTAAAACCATTACTCATTTCAAAATTTTGGTCATGGTTTAGCTTTTAAATTTATTTTGAGTTCAAATGTTATTGTATTTTAGAGGCCTCGATTATATTAATTATTTTTAAACGCAATTGAATTATTTTTTTTCTTTTGATACGACTTTTTTATAATGTATTGCAAAAAATTAAATTTAGAAATTAAATTTAGGCCATCTGATTGCGTGAAGAGAATGTATTCTTAATCAAAAGTATAAAGCGATAATAACTTTTTTTAAATTATAATCTATGTGTATATATGTTTATAAATGCTTTTAAAACAATCATAATTAGTTTAAATTATATCCATCCTTCTCGATTCAGGAATTTTCTAATAAGCCTGGGAGAGATAAAATTCATTTTTAAATTATTTAGTTTAATTTTTTTGATTGATTTTTCTACAGGCATGAAGTATCTATATAGCCATAAATTAAAAATATTGTCACTTTTGAAGGCAAAAATATAAAAAAAATTAAAACCCATATAGCTATTTCACAAGTGTTATTTTCCTAAATTATATATTTCATGATTATAATTTGACCTTTAAGAAATTTGAATATTTTACATTATATTTTACAAAGATAATGTAAAACTGATTCTCATTATGAAAAATTTTCGCATTATTAATTCTGAAATTTTATAAAACGCAAAAATAATTTTCCAAATTTAACCTGGTATTCACAGTATAACTGTGAACTTGTACAGTTTGTTAACATGTATTTTTTGATAATAGTATATCAACCCTTTCCTGAGAGGTAGACTGTTTTTGATCTATCAATTAAGCCCAAGTGTGTAATATAAAAATAGTTTAATTTCGTGCCATTAAAAATCATTGTTTTTTAGTAGAACGATAGCAAATAGTAAATTTTCTTATAAACCATAAACGAATCAATAAATTAATTTTTTTAAAGAGTGTTGGACGGGAAAGGGTTAAATGTAGATTAGTTTAGTTTTTGATATTAATTTATACTAGCGTCGATCAATTGGAGTATAAAAAATGTGCATGATAAAATATTTTTAAATATTTAAATTTATAAAGTGCAAATCGAATTTAAAACCAATAAGTTGCATTTTTTTATTATTTCAATATACAATTTTTTTACTAAAAAACTCATTTAAATATTTTAATTATTAAAATTGGATTTAGTAAGACTAGAAAGCTATTAAAAATAGTCTAGAGGGGTTTCAGCTAGAATGTTGCGGTGTAATGAATTGATTAACAATAAATAAGAGGTAAATACACCATTTATCTACCAATTCTAGATTAATTATTAATAGCTAGAATTCGATTTTAAAGGATAATTTTAAGTCGTTTCTCTAAAGAAAAGTTTTCATAGTGAAATTTTGAAAAAAGTAGCTGAATTTAGAACGAATTATAAGATTATTTAGCTAATTAAAATTATTTATTGTTAAAGTAGGCTAATTAATTTCTATAAGAAAAACAGTCAGTCAATTGGACTTATTCTTTGGTATATTAGTAAAATAATGCAACATAAAAAGGTTTAAATTTTTATAAATGAATAGTTTTTTTGCATAAAAATATTAAACTTTTTTTTTTTTTGCTCTTGTTAAAATTTAATGTATATCTTAAATATATAGAGCTTTTAACGCAGGATTTAAGCTTTTGTGTATCGGGACATTGCATTGATGCTTACAAAGAAAAAATAAAATAGTAGCATTAATGCCAAATTTCGATAAACGACCTTCAAAAAAAATTTAAATATACACATAATTATATATTATGGTTTTCTCAAATAGAATTTAAATTAGCTTTAATGCAAAGATAAGTGGATCTTTATCTGTTATTATATTACATGAAAAAATTAGTATATATTACCAAGTTCTATATAAACAGTTGTTAAATCCTGCTTTTGAAAAATTATCAATATATATTTAAACCACTTTTTTCAAACAGTTAAACGTAAACTGAAAAAAATTCAAGAAATCAAAGACAAAAAAAATCATTATAACTCATCTTGGTGACTATAAAGAAAAAAATATCAAACAAAAATTATAAATAAAATGAAGCTAATTATACTTTCATCAATCGCCGTATTTACTGTTGGATTTGTAGCGAGTCAAGGGTTCCATGATTACAAGTTCATTAATAACAAGTATATTGGAAATGTAGGGCCAAAACCAAAACCTAAAGTAGGCAGCGAATAAATACAAGCCGTATAATCTCATGCATTATATACACTAAATATCACTCGGAATAGATTGAAAGAACATTTTTTATACTTTTTTTCATCGTATAAATAAAATTTAGAATAAATTTAATTAAATATACTATTATTTATTGAAAAAATTATTCTATTTTTTTTTTTTTTGATGATATTAAATATTTATAAACCTAATGTGACAAAGATCTTGGTGGAAATGTATATCTATGGGTTCCCGGTACTATATGATGTACATGATCACCTATTGGGGTGCGTGTTTTGCATTGAGGCCATCTAAACTATATGAATCTAGCCTATATTAATCTAGCTAAATTTTTGAAAGATCGGCTATAAATTCAAAAAGATATATAAATTTCGAAATAGTAATTAAATGGAAAAATTTTCTTCTAAACAGATATAATTGAAAGCAAAGTTTATTGTGATAATTTTCGAATGTAATAAGATAAATTGTATGAACTTTCTAAATAAGTGCACATTAATGAGTCTTAATTTTATTAAAAACGTTTTGGAGCTATGATGAAATTAATTTTTTCCACTATTTTCTGGATGGTATAATCTTGAATAAATATTTGATGCGCTATCAATTACAAGTAGATTAAGCCTACGATTTATAGCACTGTATCTAATAAAAAGTTATGGATAATTTAAGCCCTGCTCCTTTATTTAGTTAGATATGACAAATTGAGTTTAATGAATTTTATTAGTTTAAAACTCTACCAGAGCAATATTCTGATTTATAAGAATATTAAGCTGATACATATTTTTCATAAATTATAATTATTATCAAAAATTAGTGTTATTTAAATATATTATTCGAGTTTATATTTTTATTTTAAAATGAATCATTACAAATGAAAATAAGAGTTGAGAAAAAATACTCTTTAGACTCGAGCACCAAGTTTTATAAATCCAATCATGAAATCAAGTATACTTATATTTGAAGTTTAAAACTAAAATTTATATGGCAACAAAGAGCTATTAGATATTAGAAATTAACACATTGGGTTTTGTTCAAATAATATTTAGTTTGTATTTAGTCATTTAGAATAGATCAAAAAATGCCCTTTGCTATTTTTGTACAGATTATACTATTTGAAAATTAAACGTGGACTGAAATCACAATTAATTTACTAGTTAAGTGTCTGTAATTTAATTCGGGCTATACTCAATATTCATTGGCAGTTTCATTATTTAGCATGCCCAATAATTTATTATTATACCTTGATTATTGAGGATGATAGGCCTAAATAGGCTGCATTATCCAATGGTTGATCATAGTTATAGAAGTGTTGATAGAAATTCTAAAAACGTCATTTTTATAGCTGAATCCATAGCCAATAGATGCGCTGATACGTATTGTAGGCAGTCGAAGGCCGAGGAGAATATAAGCGAATTAAAAGCATGCAGCAGAAATACAGAAATTGAATAAACGCATAAACTAAATTTAAAAGAGTTTGTGTATAAGTTTCTGTAGTAAAATTTATTTAGTTTAATTTACTTCACAATCTATTTTTTCAAAACTCTTCACTAAACTTCTTTGGTGTCTTTCCAAGAAATATATTTTTATACTCTATATTTAGATAATCATGGCTGCAAAAGAAAACTGGGAAAAATGTAAGCTCTTCAATTTTCTGATTCCATTCAACTCCTAAGTAAACCAATTATCTATAGTCTATAGTCTATAATCCATGTCCCTATATCACCTTCTTTAGATTCAAAACCAATTGATGATGTCGTAAAAGAGGACGTCAAAGGTAAGCATTCTTCATCATACCTCCTCTTCCCATTTAACATCTTTAAACTTTTCTCGATAATTCTCGTTCTCTACACATTTCACTTATAATTTACGCTCTGCTTATTGATAATTTATGTTTTATCCAAATAATTAGTTCTTGACGAAAGCGATATAGCCCTTCTAAAAACATATGTATGCTCAATTTAATATAAAATTTTATTAGCCGTTAAAATATATTTATTCATCATTCTCAAACTTTTCCATCCCTCTTTTTTTTACAGGGCGAGGGTCCTTATGCCAAGCAAATTAAAAACCTCGAAGGTTCGATAAAAGATTTACAAGTCAAAATCAATGAAAAGATTGGTGTAAAAGAGCTAGACACTGGATTAGCTCCGCCTAATTTATGGGATCTTCCCGCTGATATGCAAAAGCAATCTGAAAGCCAGGCTCTACAGGTTCATACATTTCTCGATACACCGCCAAAACATATTTAATAAACTTATTTTTCTCTTATTTCATCTCTACATCCATTCTTGAATTTCTCTAGGTTGCCAGATGTACTAAAATTATCGGAGAAGGCGACGACGCAAAGTATCTAATTAATGTCAAACAAATAGCTAAATTCGTAGTAGCTTTGGCTCAAAGAGTTTCTCCTACCGATATAGAAGAAGGAATGCGTGTTGGGTAACTAATATAAATTTCTTTTTTTTTATCCTTTCCTTCCTATAATTTCCGTTTATTTTTTTAGTGTCGATCGAATGAAATACCAAATTCAAGTTCCACTTCCCCCCAAAATCGATCCTTCAGTAAGTTTGATGCAAGTTGAAGAAAAGCCAGACGTCACATATGCTGACGTAGGTGGCTGTAAAGAACAAATAGAAAAACTCAGAGAAGTCGTCGAAATGCCGCTATTGGAAGTTAGTGCCCCCTTCCCCTTATTAAACTTGCTTTATTTAGTTTTCAAGCTGACTCTATTTTATTATATTTTTAGCCTGAACGTTTTATAAATTTGGGAATTGACCCCCCAAAAGGTGTTCTTATGTATGGTCCTCCAGGAACTGGTAAAACACTTTGCGCAAGAGCTGTAGCAAACAGAACAGATGCCACTTTCATCAGAGTAATCGGTTCAGAGTTAGTTCAGAAATATGTAGGCGAAGGTGCTAGAATGATTAGAGAGCTGTTTGAAATGGCCAGAACAAAGAAGGCCTGTATCATTTTCTTTGATGAAATTGACGCTATTGGTGGAGCCAGATCTGGTGACGGAGCTGGCGGTGATAATGAAGTCCAAAGAACTATGTTGGAGCTTATTAATCAGCTAGATGGTTTTGACCCAAGAGGAAACATTAAAGTTCTTATGGCCACTAATAGGTAGATACTTAATTTTACTTTACTTAATTTCATGAATTATATAACATCGATTTATGTTTTGAATATAGACCTGATACTTTAGACCCAGCTCTTTTAAGACCCGGAAGACTTGATCGCCGCGTTGAATTCTCTCTTCCTGATCTTGAGGTAATATTTATATTCTTTCTCAAATACTATATATATACGCCTTTTTCTGTAATTTTCTTATTTAACTTTTCAACTTTTCAAATTTATAGGGAAGAGCACACATATTGAATATCCATGCTAAAAGTATGAGCGTTGAACGTAATATTCGTTACGATTTGATTGCTAGATTATGCCCTAACTCAACAGGAGCTGAATTGCGCAGTGTCTGTACTGAAGCTGGAATGTTTGCTATTCGTGCCAGGAGAAAGGTAGATTTTTTTCTATTATTTATTTTATTTCACTTTTTTTTTTCTCGTGGCTTACATTATATTGCAATATTTTAATAGGTCGCCAGCGAAAAAGACTTTTTGGACTCTGTCAACAAAGTTATTAAATCATATGCCAAGTTTAGCTCTACACCAAAATATATGACATACAACTAACTTTTTTATCCTTTTTACTACTATTTACTAATATTTACCTTACAATTAGTTATTTTTTCATACATTATCTTCAATATATCAGCTTATAAAAAGTAGTATTGCTCAGTTAAATATCCCTGAACTTTAACTTTTTAATATTAAATTTCCTTCATGTTATTTCAATTTATTCTGATATAATATAAAAATTATTATACACAAATCAAATACTTTATATCCAATTTGTCTGACTTGATTTCAATTTTAAATTTGTTATTTCAAAGCGCAAACATTTTAGTATAATTATAAACACGACTTTGGCTTTAAACTAAATCGCACACAGCCAATTATAAATACTAATGTTTTATTGACTATAAACATACTAAGCCAATAATAACTAATGTATGCAGATATTTAAATGTTGATTAATTAAAAGTAAGCAAATTGATTAGCAAATCTAATCAATGCTTTTAAAAATGCCTAACAGAAATCAATTATAAAAAATACTACACCAATTTATTTCAATATTTTATATACACAGCTCTTTCTCGCTTAGTATACAATTTCTTTTTTATTTTTTATATATTTCAAGTAATTTACATACAAACATGGAAGTAACAATCGATAAAAAGATATTTTTCGACAGGCTGGGTCGCTTACTAGCTGCTTGGAAGGTAATTCGCTTTACTCATAATTATCTAAATCTCATTAGCTATACGTATTTTGCTTTATTGTTACCCCGATAATACCACCATCAACTGCACATCGCATTATATAATAAAAAGAAATTTTGTCAAATATACTCTTTTACCTCCATCATCAAAGCACGCGATTTTTATATTTATTCTTTCACTTTACCATTGTCTAGCTATCAATTAAAGCTTGTATGTTTTTGTAAAAAGCTAAAAATTTTATTATCTCTATAAAATCTTAGAATCCAAAAGCCGAATTCGCCAAATTCGAGAATTTAGATGCCATAGTCATCCTGGCAGGTGATCAAAAAGATGAAGAGCCCTATACCAAAACTAAAGCCCTACAAGTACTTGTTTTGCATTCTCTTTCTTTTAACAATATTTGTTTATATTAGATATTCTTTATTTCTCAGAAAATAAAACTTGAAATTCTTTTTTTTTTCAAAGAAATATTCTGTTTTACTAACTTTTTTATCTATCCTAATTTACTAGAACTGGCTATTGGGCTATGAATTTCCGCGAACTCTTATGGTTTTAACTAAAGACAGTAAAATATTTTTCGCTGCAAGCTCAAAAAAAGGTCTATCCCATTTATTTTTTCCCCTAGTCTCTCCCCCCCACAGAACTATCAAGATACCTCTTTATATAAGATTTTAGCTTAACTTTTATCTAACATTTTCTTTAGCTCAAATCCTCGAACAATTAACTAGCCAGAATGGTATCGAAATTAGCGTCTTGAAAACTCTTAAAACTGAAAAAGAGAATAGTGATGTCTTACAGCCAATATTTGATTCGCTTTCAAGCTTTGGATCTAAAGTAATTATTTATAAAAACCTACATTATATTCATTTATAACTTACCTCTCCCCCCCCCCCTCCGACGTCTAATCTAAAAAAAAACTCTATCTTGCCTTTTTTTTTTGCTAAATTCACTATAAAATCTCATAGCCAAATATTGGAAAACTAGTTAAAGAATCACAATCTGGAAAATTTTCTGATGAATGGGAAAGTTTAGTTACCTCTTCAAATATTCAGTTCGAATATACTGACATTTCTCCAGCAATCGGTGCCATTTTATCAACAAAGGACTCACTGGAATTAGTAAACATTTGCAATTGCTCTTTCTATTAAATTCATAATAAAATTTAGTATTTACGTATTTAATCTTTTTATCTTTTCAATTTTTAGGAACCAATTCGCTTTGCTTCAAGTCTAAGTTCAAAGATCATGAGAGATTATTTTATTGATATGATGGCTGACTGCTTGGATTCTGGTACTTCTATTTCTCATGAAAAATTATCTGAAAATATCGAAAATTCTATCTTTGATCCCAAGACTCGCAAAAAAGCCAAAATACCCGAAAGCGTAACTAAATTGAAATATATATTTTTTATTTTTCGCTCACATATAATACTACTGATCTTTAAATACATTAAACATCTCTTTATTAACTCTTTTTTTATAATAATTCAGGTAAGTGAAGATGATACTGAATGGTGCTTCAATCCAATAATCCAAAGTGGAGGAGAATACAACTTGTCTGTATCCGCAATATCTGATGAAAAAAAATTACATCCTGGTGTCATTCTCTGCTCGCTTGGTATTCGATACCAAAACTACTGCTCAATTATTGCCAGATCGTTCCTTATTGACCCAAAAAAGGTATTTCTACCATCTTTCTTTTTATTCAAACAAAAAATTTTCTCTATAATATATTTTTTTTTATAACTACTTTAGAGCCAAGAAAAAAACTACCTTTTCTTAACTAAGCTCCAAAAGTATACTATGGAGCTTCTCAAGCCAGGTGCTATTTTTTCCGACGTTTACAATAACGCTCTCGAATATATCAACCTCAAAAGACCCGACTTGAAATTGAATTTTGTCAAAAATATTGGTTTCGTTGTAAGTGTTCTTAAAATGATAATTTTAGTTTAAATATTACTATTTCAACAAAAGTTTACTTTTGTTCTCAACAACTTTAATTATCAATTGATGATATACTAATTCATAATAAGTATCTAATAATTCATTTAATTCCTATATTTTACCCTACTTTCATTGTTAGACTGGTATTGAGTTCCGTGATTCGACTTTTGTTTTAGGCCCTAAATGCAAAGAATCTGTCAAA
The DNA here is from genome assembly GCA_001970855.1 of Smittium culicis. Classification (NCBI taxonomy): domain Eukaryota; kingdom Fungi; phylum Kickxellomycota; class Harpellomycetes; order Harpellales; family Legeriomycetaceae; genus Smittium; species Smittium culicis. The sequence continues at coordinate 5,590 of LSSN01001218.1, read as the reverse complement.
GAAGGAATGGTAATCTCCTTAAACATGGGATTGCAAAAGCTAGTTAATGAAGACCCTTCAGACTCTAAGAGCAAAATGTAAAATTTCTTATTATATTATAAATCAATCATAGCATAAATTCATTTACTTATAATTTTTTTTGTCTTTTATTCCTAAATTAGATACGCCCTTCAGCTTTGTGACATTATCCAAATTACATCAGATGGGTGCAAACAGCTCACTGAATGCAGCACCCAGATTAACGATGTCTGCTTTTATTTCAATGTAATCTTACCATCCTATTATTCATCTTAATTTATCAACTGATATTTACATTCCACATTTTCTAGTTTAATTTCTTAATGCCAATTCATCTCATATTTTATAAATAGGATGAGGACGATGATTCGAAATCCCAAAAAAAGTCTAGAGGATCAGAAAATGTTGCTATTGCTGCTCAATCTGGCAGAGCCACCCGCAAGACTGCAATTCTCGCCTCGAAATTCAGAAGTGAAAACGCTGAAGAAAATGAGTCACAAATCGCTAAAAGGAGAGCACATCAAAAAGAACTTGCCGATAAACTCAACGCCGAAGGATTGAGAAGATTCTCCGCCGCTGACGATGATGGCGATGAAGTCGAAAAAAACACTTTTACTAAATTTGAGAGTTACAAAAGAGAAACTGCAATCCCAAGAGAAGCCAGTAGATTACAAGTAATTCGTTTTTTCTTTTTACAAGCTATTCTAAGATTATATCATTACCTTGCTTTTTGTTACAATTATCTAATAATTTGCGCCAATTTTTTTTTTTACCTTGAAGATTATTGTAGACGAAAGAGCTGAATCTATCATTTTACCAATAAACAATTCAGCCGTCCCATTCCACATTTCAACCCTTAAAAATATTAGCAAAAGTGATGAAGGCGATTATGTCTATTTACGCCTCAACTTTGTATCTCCTGGGCTTATTTCTTCAAAGAAAGACACACTTGTAAGAAAAACTTAATTTCTTATTTCAATAATTTTATTTCCGCTTCTATAATCTCTTAACTCATTTAAATTACTTTTCGTTAGAGTTTTGCGGATCCTGATTCTACTTTTGTTCGCACTCTTACTTACAGAAGTATGGATGTTGTAAGAATGTCCGATATATTCACCTCAATTAACAACCTCAAAAAAAATCAAGCTAAACGGTATTTTACGATTTTTCTACATTTTTTTTATTAAATAAATTTCTGTAATTTCTTTTTATTTACCCTTTATATTTCATTAAATAGCGAAATGGAAAAATCTCAAATGGCTGATATAGTTAAACAAGATAGGCTAGAAGAAATTAGGGGAAGTAGGCCTACAAGATTAACTGACGTTTTTGTCAGACCAGGATCTGACAGCAAGCGCGTCCCAGGAAATCTAGAAATTCACAAGAATGGTATCAAATATGTCCACCCTCTCAAGTCGGATAACAGAATAGGTAAAAGTTCAATTCATTTTTATTTTAATATTGAAATTATATCATGATGGTTTAAATATCCTCGATTAACTATATAATTTTTCTTTAATCTAAACCCTACATAATATTTTGTTCACTATTTATTTCTTTTATTCAATTGACTTTTTTATTTATATTATATTAATAGAAATCTTGTTCAACAATGTAAAACATATGATCTTCCAACCATGCAAGCACGAACTTCTAGTAATTCTCCACTTCCACTTGAAGAACCCAATAATGATTGGAAAAAAGAAAGTTCACGATATCCAATTTTATAGAGATGCATCTGATGCATCATTCGATGAGACTGGTAATCGCAAACGTCGCTACAGATATGGCGATGACGATGAGCTGGAAGCAGAACAAGAAGAAAGAATTCGCAGAGATAAACTAGACAGAGAGTTCAAAGCTTTCGCTGAACAATTATCAGAAGAAGTAACTCATTTTATTTTTAAGAATTTAAATGTTTTTATCTATTTGACAAATTAAAAAATTTTGATTATTTTTATTAATTTTTTCTTTATAGAGCAACCATGTTGTTGAAATGGATGTTCCATTTTACGAAGCTGGCTTCTATGGTGTCCCACACCGCTCACGTGCACTTTTACAACCTACTGTTGACTGTTTGGTTCACCTTGTAGACACACCATTCTTTGTTATTTCGATTAGCGACATTGAGCTTGCCCATTTAGAACGTGTCCAATTTGGACTTAAAAACTTTGACATTGTATTTGTGTTCAAAAATTACAAAAAACCTCCTGTTCACGTCAACACTATTCCTATGGAACAGCTCGATGATGTCAAAGAATGGTTAGATTCAGTAAATATCGCTTTCACTGAAGGTCCTGTCAACTTGAATTGGAATCAAATTATGAAAACTGTTAATGACGATCCTTATGGCTTCTTTGAAGATGGAGGCTGGTCATTCTTGCAAGAGTCTACAGATGTATAAAATATATTTTATTAGACTTGATTTAACATACAATCCACTAATATTCTGAGTCCGTTATTTAAATTGTATTTTGTTTTATTTTTAGGCTGAAGAAGAATCTGAAAACGAAGAGAGTGATTTCCAAATATCCGAAGACGAGCTCGAAATAGAATCAGTAAGACATTGTGTCTTAACTTTAATATATGCCAAATTGTTTTTTTAATAACTGAATTTTTTTCATTCTTATCTTACAGAGCAGTGATGAGTCAGACGAATCGGAATTTGATTCAGAAAGCGATTCAGGAAGTGCCGAGTCATTCTCTGAGGGAGAAGACTGGGATGAGCTAGAGAAAAAGGCTAAACAATGTAAATCACCATAAACTTTACTTTTTTAAGAATTTAATTTTAAACAGATTTTTTTTATATAAAATTTCCTTTAATTTTGTTATAGATGATGAAAAAAATTCATCAAGTATTCACGATGATTCACGCGGAAGGTCAAACAACAGAAGCAATGGAAGATCAAACAACAGCAACAAAGGAAGACAGCCTGCAAATAAGCGCTATCGCCGCTAAACCACTCTATACCATCCCTATCGATTCATAAATAAAGATAGCAAGCTTCAATATCACATGAAAGTTTAAGTAGCAATATCAAAAATATAATCTTTATTTTTGTTTTATTTATCAAGCTATACAGAATTTAGGATTAACGCTATTTACATTTCGTAGCTTAATATTTCTCATGATTTTTTACTTTTTTTTTTTACCTATCCCTGTTTCATAATTTAAATAATACCAATCGTATTCCCAATTTTCTGCTGACTTGATATTTTGTCGATTTAATATTGAGTATGTGATATATTTCAGTTGTGCCGATTAGTTGAGAATGTATCATTATAGTATTTTTAATAAGATTTTGAAATATGTTTAGATAACAACTATACACATCACTAGTCAGTATATTCTCTAATATGATTCAGCTATATTGAAATTTTGCCAATAAAAATTTAATTTACTATAAAAAATATTATCTTCGACGAAAATAATCTTGTGTGTACGCAAAACCGATTTTAATGAGTATATGCTGGTTCTAAACTAAACTCACTCCTGTTTTCATATATAATATTTTTTTAATTCATATATATCAGTACTAATTCTTAAAAAGAATCAAACAAAATTTCCACATTGATAAACGATACCTGGTGTACAAAGTAAACTGTATAATGGCGGTTCGGTCTACTAATAGTAGAAGAATTGGCCGCAAACGATTAAATTTGAAGCCAATTACAATTAACCCAATTAATGAGTAAAAAAAGGGAGAGAGAAAAAAAAACAAGAGTTTTTTGTATTCTTTAAAAATTTGTTTAATAAACTCTCAGAGGCAAAAAAAAAACAAAAAAAAGCTTAATTTATCAACGCTTACAAAAAATACGCATTGAAGAATAAATTTACTAACTTCAATAATTTATTGAAGTTTAACAAGCTAGTTTGTAATAACATTTTGGTACAATATATTAGTAAAGGGACCTGATTTAGCCCATGTGAAAATGCTAAACGTGCGGTTACACGAAGTACGATCCTAATCGCCAATTTTTTTACATCAAATTTGAATTGTTCCAGAACTGCGAATAGGGTTCAAGAAAATTAGTAAAATGGGAACAGGCTAATTTTGTGCAGAACAAAAGCTTGCAGATTCAAAAAACATAAACGTGAAATACAATGCTATTTGCCCATTTTGTAAGAAGGCAGCTAAAAAAAATGTTGAGCATATAATTTTAGTATGTTGGAGGTGGAATTCCATACTCATAAATAACACTGAGTGTTTTTTTTTAATTTAAATTTTACTTATTCTTACCCAGCTCAAATGAAGAAAGTTGGAATACTCCTTGCGGAGGGGCGGAAGGGGGGGGGGGGGGGGGTCTATAAATCTTTTTACCAGTTTGGCGATGGTAACGCCTACCAAATTATTGAACTGGCAACAAAAATTTCTTGGGCTGAATTTGTACTACTCGGTTGCTAATACTTGAAAGTATTAGTGAAATAACAGACCTATTGAACCGATTCCCAGTGGGTAATGAGCTTCTAGAGCGGCGGAGAGGAGTTGTGTAGAATTTTTTTATAATAAGTTTTATTTTTTTAAATTAATTTCTCGTAAAAAAAATGTATGCAAAAACATAAATTTTTGAGAAAGGTATGTTGAGGAAACTACCTACCATTATTTTGAAGAATACTATATGGGGTCCAATTTAATAAGTTTGCGACAAAAAATTTTTTTTATAAATGGGGTATATTTTGTAAACGATATTTATAATGAATGTATATATTGTTATTAAATGAGTAGTTTCAAGCTTTTTTTTATTTTGTCACCGATTTTATTTAATATAATTGAAAATATATAAAAGTACGAAGAAATAATTTTTCAAAAACCTCCCTCAGCAGCTCTAGCTGCTCCATACCCACTGGGAATCAGTCTAAGGGTTCTTGTGAATCACTAATACTTTGATGTATAGGTGTTCTGACACTAGGGTGATGATCAAAAATTTGGCTTTTCCAGCTCAAAATTATAATCGGCTGTGCCAGTTCGAAGTTAACTCAAAGATTTTTAAGACTCCCCCCCTTAGGAGTTTGCCAACTAGACCCAACTGGGCTTTGTTGAAATTCGAAAGTAATTTTTTTTCGTTAGGACTGATCGGTGTCGGTATGAACTGGCCGATCGTCGATGATCGGTGATTTCGCCACCGGCTGCAGCTCAGAAGTATGTGGTCGACCGTCTCAGGCACACACAATTTGCAGCAGGGGCAAAAAATTTTGAATTTTTGATCGACAATATTCATGTTCGACAGGCGCTGGGCGGTCCGGAATGTGACCATACGCATTTTTCCAATGTCCTGAAGGCCCAGCTTTAGGTCCGGATACATTGCTTGAAGGTCAACCCAGTTGCCTTTTTTGCCGATTTTTCGGTTCACAGTCCACCGGTGGATGACAGACCGGTTATTTCGTCGTTTCCGGTCGACTATCGTGATGATAGTCTGACCGTTTGAATCTTGGGACCAAAATTTTTTGATCCACCGGGAACTCCCGGTCACCCAGGTGGCAATGCGGGCCTTTATCGGCACCTTGGTGATGTCGACGATCCATGTTTTTGAGGTAGGCCACTTATGGTATTCACTCTCACGGGCTGTGCTG
>LSSN01001215.1:0-13209 GCA_001970855.1 Smittium culicis | reverse complement strand
GAAATGACACTCCAGCGGCAAACCATCAGAACCACTGATAACTACACCTACTTGGGCTATATCATGAATAGCAAGTGGGGTGTATCTGGGACAATAAAAAACAATAAACTGAAGGCACAGAAAGCCTTATACTCTGTATATGGATTTCTAAACCGTTCAAATGTGCTCGCCGCACTTAAAATTAAATTCATAAATTCGGCTCTGCACCCAATTGGATGCTACGGAGGCGAGAAATTCGGGATGAGCGAAGCCCGATGTCACCCAATACAGACTGTGATTGACCAGGCAACGCGACTGGTTGCCAAGGTCGGAAAAAGCGCAGCCATGGAACGGATCCGCGAGGAACTTGGTATTACCTCAATTTTCTTCCATCCTAGTATCGCCCGTGAGCGTGCTATCATCAAGTGGCCGGTATCCAAAACGTGGATTGCCGATCTCATCAACAAGCCAATCAAGGCTCAAAAATCAACGTGGGTAACTGGCGGCTCAAGATGGATAAAAATATACTGCCAGACAGACGCTGCTGGCCAGACTGTAGTTTCACTGGTCAACAGAAAAATCAAAAATAACCGATCAAAAATCCAATACTGGGCTATTAGCCGAAAAATAAAATCCAAAGGCAGTTGGATTGGCCTGCAAGTAATATACCCCACACTGAGGCTGGGCCTCCAGGACGTCGGGAAATTGCGAATGGGCAGCTATTATACTACCCGGCGCCTATCTAACACCAAAATAATTAATAAAAAATGGAAATTTTTTTTTTCTTTGAGCAAGTTTTGGGTGCCTGAGAATACTCATAACGTACTATTTAATTGAGAAATGAAGCGCAGAGTAAGTAATTGAAAGATCTGACATTATATTTCAGCTTCGAGCAGCCCTATTTCCAGATTTTTATTATCTAATTCTAATAAATCTCGATTTGAGCTAGTCGGAAAAATCCTTAAGGAGAATCTAAAAAATCTTCAAACCACCCGTGCTGGCACTACTAATAAAATTTGTGAGCTGGAAGCAGCAAATTTTTTGAACAGTATTCGTTTTGGTAGATCACTTATACACTAAAATATTTTTGGTTTACGAGCCCCAAGTGTACCAATTTCCGTAGGTATGGAGCTATTGAGAGGTAGAGGGGAGTCGGGAAAAAACTTACTTTTTTAAACATTTTTATATAATTTTAAAATTGGTTTAAATTAGTATATAATATTGTTGAAATAAATATTCCTGAATATAAAATTAAATTATGAAACTCATAATTAATGGATTTAAACTCTCAACGCTTATTATGAATGATTTATCGTCATTGTATTACTTTTAATCTCTTAAAATTAAAAATAAAAATTACTCTGTAACTATTTTAATTTTATTAATGATAAATATTAAGAATACACAATAACCTTAATTAAAATATTTTATTCATATTCGATTATTTATATTCTTGTGATATGAAATAGCTTAGAATAGTATTTATTTATAGTTTTAAATATGCAAAAATTCATTTTTACGGGTAAAACCCATTGTATTTTAAAAAATTATATACATTTTCTAATAATAGTTTCTAAGATGATATTTTTAAATTATTTTAATACAAATTTTTTTTATAATCCCTTTCATTAAATTAGTATATATCTAGATCTAATTTAATAATATTGATTATTTTTTTTAAAAATTATTATTTTCCGGTTATATTTAGAGCATCAAAAGTTTTATAAAATATTCTCATAGCTAAATGTTACTACAACTTGTTTAATTTCATTTTTAGAACAAAAATTTTTTGAACTATTTATTCAATAAAATGAATTAGTCAATTTGGGAAATAGCCAAGTATTAATGATGATTGAGATAATTGGATTAACCGCATAAAGAATATCAATGTTGTTATTACTTTTATTTTTCATATTTAATTTAAACTGGGTTAAATAGCCATAAAAATTAACACAGAATAAATTTATCAAATAATTTGATAAAAAAACAGATCGTATAAACTTATAGAACTAAAAATATAATATCTTAAATCATAAGCTATATGAATTATAGAAAAATCTTTGCTATCATGAATGAAATTAAATTGAAATATAAAATAAAAAAAATTTAGTAAAAATTAAAAATCAGTTACTTTATTCATCTTAATTGCGTGTAAATCAAAATAAGCCATTTATTTTAAATAAAATACAACAATAAAATTAACACCCCAAGTTTTTAATTATTTGAAATCACTTTTATTCCTGAAAAAAATTTCTCAAAATCAAATATAAATTCTTTAAGAGGATATATTTTATTATATAATTTTCTCTAAATTATACATTCAGTAATTCATTGATTTATTAAAATGCGCAATATAAATGTTTAAATTTTTTTTTAACAAATTACAGTTTTTGCTCAATTAAATATAAATAAGTAGTGTAAAAAAATATAATCGAATTAAAATAATAATATTGTCAATTATTGTCTTTTTTTTAAAATTTTCAGTACTTTATACGTCAATTATTTTTATAAAGTTTCTTAAAAAAACGATATTAAACTAATAATTCAATCAAAATACATCAAAAGTTAAATAAATAACGGTATTACTAATTTTATTTATTCTTCTATTAGAATATAAATAATTACATTCAAATCTTACAAAAAGATATTTAGAATATTTAAAAAGATTAAAAAAGTTAAAAGTATATAATAACAAAACTTCTAAAGTCTCAACTTTGCAGTAATAGCAGCAATTTACACTATGAGAACTTATAAACTATTATGGTAAATCAGATAATTGCGTAGATTAAGATGGTTTGGAACTCTGATTCCGTAAAAAAATATGAATTTCATCATCAGCTTGAATATGGGTCAAGAAATATATATACTGCACTCCTAAGGAGTTATCCAGCTAGTTATAGCCGGTCTTAGAAAAAAATTATAAGTATGGAAATTTCATCTGAACTGATTGGCGTAGATATGAACCAGCTGATCGACCATGATCGGTGATTTCGCCACCGGCTGCAGCTCAGAAGTATGTGGTCGACCGTCTCAGGCACACACAAGTTGCAGCAGGGGCAAAAATTTTTTGAATTTTTGGTCGACGATATTCATTTTTGACAGCCGCTGGGCGGTCCGGAATGTGAACATACGTATTTATCCAATGTCATGAAGGTCCAGCTTCAGGTCCGGATACATTGCTTGAAGGTCAACCCAGTTGCCTTTTTTGCCTATTTTTCGGTCCACCGTCCACCTGTGGGTGACAGACCGGTTATTTCGTCGTTTCCGTTCGACTATCGTGACGATAGTCTGACCGTTTGAATCTTGAGAGCAAAATTTTTTGATCCACCGGGCACTCCGAGTCACCCAGGTGGCCATCCGTGACTTCATCGGTGCGTTTATGAGGTCGGCGATCCATGTTTTTGAGGTAGGCCATTTGTGGTATGCACGCTCACAGGCTGTGCTGGTGCGCATGAACACTGAGGCTATGCCCAGTTTATCCCTGATGCGCTCCATGGCGGCTGTTTTTTCGATATTGGCAACCATTCGGATCGCCTTGTCTATTTCCATCTGTATGGGCTTGCATCTGGCTTCGCTCATGCCAAATGTCTCCCCACCGTAACATCCAATCGGTATCAGCACCGAATTGATGAACTTTATTTTTAGTGCTGTGAGCACATCAGACAGTCTCAGGAAGTTGTACACAGAGTATACAGCCTTCCTGACCTTGTTCTTGTTGTTTTTGATCGTCCCAGATACATCCCACTTGCTATTCATAATATAGCCCAAGTAGGTGTACTGGTCGGTGGAGTCGACTTTTTGGCCCTGCAGGGTCATATCAGTAGTCAACTCCCCGCTTATAGTCATTATCCCGCACTTGGAGGCATTCACAGACATTTACTCAGTGTCGGACCATTTGGTAATGATGTTCAGTGAATCTTATTAATCGACTGATTATTCGGACAATAGCACGGCATCGTCGGCAAACAACATCCCAGTTATGCGCGAGGAGAGTCCAGGCATCCGCACATCTCGTACGCTCTTGAATATATCATTAATGAAAAATCAATGACTATCAGGGAGGCTGGGCACACTTGCCGCACTCCACAGAGGTTTTCATCAAGATCACGTATCGTTTTATTCAATATTGGTATCAGATATAATTATTCTAAAACCTCAGCAGTTTATAGTAATATTATTATTATTTATAATATGATTTAAATTATTTGTAGTATGTATTTTTTTCCTGGGTAGATATAATTTTATCGTAAATTTCTTTTGAACATAACTCAAGGAAAAGGTGAAAGATTTTCTGAAATCGTATTAAAAGCTTATAAATTAGTTAGTAGGAATTTTTAATTTTTTTATAAATTACAAGTTTTTATTTCGGATTTTTACTAAGGTAATCATGTATTGATTACTTTTTGCATAAAATAAATTATCAAAGTTTATAAAATCCTTCTATTTTGTTTTCTACAATAAATTACCTAAATATTGACTCTGGGAGCTGGATTTTGTTTTAATCTAATAAATTTAAAAAATTTATATGTATTAACTAGTTTTAAAAAAATTAAGAAATTAACATATAAATTCGGTTTATGTAGGTTCTAGAAAACCAGAATTTTAAATCAAATCAATGAATAAATTTTATAAGCATTTAAATAAAATAAAAATTTAAAATTTCTTTTTAAAAATGATCTTACTCTTTAAAAAAACTCAATACTATTTATTTATAAAAGCTCAAGGCTATGCCTAGTATAAAATTCATATTTACAGTAAAATATATTTAGCCTTGATTTTATTATAATTTTGATAATAAATATCAATCAATAAACATTCTCAAAAAAAAAAAAAATCAAATAAATACATCTTAAAAGAAGCAATTAAATAAATTATATTATATTTTACTTATTTTAACCATTTCGCTGGCTGGTAGAATATTTTTGATCCTCTAAATGTAGCCAATTATGATCAATTAAAGATCTTTAATTCCGAGACATTAAGAAAAAATATTATATTGTAAAATAACTGCAAATAAAAAATAGACTTAAAATTATAAACGAATCAAGAATTGATTTTTTTAAGAGTGTTAAACAGGAAAGGTTTAATATTACTATCAAGGAACTATTATAATACCTATTTTATTAATAACATTGGTAAATTTAGTAAAACTTATAATATTTCACAGAAAAAACATGCCTTGACAGATTCTCAGTACGCCGAAGCTACTAGAACGAAAGATAAAAATTAGTTCGATTATTTTAAAAAAATCCTTATTCACTTAGAAATATAATTTAGTGTTTTTACATTTACATTTTATTATTAACTCTTTCACGGGCGGTAGACTATTTTTGAACTACAAAATATAGCCAACTGAAATTATTAAAAACTGTTTAATTCCTAGACCTTTAGAAATATTGGTACGTTGCAGAATAGCAGCAAATAATAAAATATCTTACATACCATTAACGAATAAATAAATTCTGATTATTTAAGAGTGTTGGGTGGGAAATGGTTAATAAATTCATGTGAAAAAAAAACACTATATATTAAGATTAAATTCACTGAAAAACAACCAATAAATTTTACATATTTAAGAGCTGCTATTATTTGTACAAGGTTAAATAGGAATAAATATTCTTTTTGCACCTTTTAGTACATGGATTCAATATTAGTTAAATCCATTTTTTTGATTTTATATTTATATAGTATATTTTCCACCGAAATAAAAGTAAAAGTAATAAATATATAATTTTTTATTTTTAGCCTTTTACAGGTCTTTAAATTCTATTTTGCAAAATTTTCAAAATATTCTGCACAGCACTTAAAATAGTTTACATAGATAATTTCACTTCGCGTTGTAAAAATCTTTTTTTTTCAAAATACATATTTTTGTCCAAAATATTTTGCACAAGTTGTTTTTGAGTTTGCACAAGTCGCAAATAATTTTTCAAAAGCGCCTTTCTTGGCTTAGATTGGATAAAATTTTTTTTGAACAGTAGCAGGTGAACCCTATCACGAATGGTATGATATCTATATTTAGTTGAAGTCTAACACTGAATTTCTATAAAAAAATTAAACTCCGAGACCTATTAAATTATTGGTTTGGATGTATTTATTTCCAATTGACAATTTTTGATAAAACTTTGTAAAAAAATTTTTTTGGCTGGTAATTTTTGAAGTATATACCGCTATTCAGGTAGAAAATACAAGTGTAATTGTTTCTTTTGTTTTTGTTATGTCAATTTTTAAAGAGTTTATTCATATAGGAATTTACCTAGCTAATTTAATATTTAAGCCTATAAATAAAATTCTAATAGTATCTACATACTTTTCTTAAAGGCTCCCCTATAAGTATACAGGTAAAAAAATTAATATATAGCTTTTAAAAGAATTTAAAGAATTCATGGAGAGTTGATAGTTTCGCTTTTAATAAAATTTTAAAAATTGTGTAGACACTTTATTACACTAGAGTGTAAAAGTAATTTAACTTGCTTTATTTAGCACCTTTATCTCAAGTGAAAAAGAAATCCAGAATATGAAAAAAAACAATACTGTGTTTATTCTAAACAAAGTTAAGCTGGTGTTAAGAATGAGAAAAAATAATATAAAAAAGCATTCAAAACAAATATAAATTTTCAAAAAACTATATTTTCAATTCGATATCCAATTTTTTTGGGAATTAATATGCCTAATTCGTGATATAAGTTGTTTTTTGATGTCAATAAATATAAAAACACACACGGTATTCGGACTGTTTTTATTATTATAAAATTTTTGCGATTTTAGGAAAATTCATTACAATTTTATAGTAGACTTTTTGCTTCTGGGGTTATTGTTTATTATAAAAAGCATTTAAAAGAAAAAATAAAATCAAGAAAGGTTTTATGCGTTTATATGATATACTTCGAGGATACCTTGCCGTGGTTTAGGGGCTTAAATAGTATACTTTTCTAAGTACACTATACTAAAATTTCACACAGCGTTGCACTATCCTTGGTCGGTGATAGTGAAGGCAACGACAAGCGGTTCCAGAGGTGGACCATCTAGAAACAGGAGGAACCGACTCGTTTAGCACAGTCTGAGACATTATCTGTGCACAAGTCCAGCGTTCGACAGCATTACGGAACTCAGCCGTTTAGTAGCTTATTGTAGAGAGCCAGGTCGATCATTCCCACATTTGGATAGGGGCCTATTTTTTATCAATCCTGTTAGATGTAGGCTCTGACTAGGAGCTCATTGATCTCAACGAATTCAATTTTGCTGGAATGAGTTTAATTCCATGACTGCTTGTAACTTCAGTCATCCAGCTTACTTGAAGCAATGTCTGGGTGGATCTTTCGGTTGGCAGATTGATCTCATTTCCCTTTAGATACGCAGCCTGTAGACCGGCAGATTAATTTATTAGTATTAGAATATTAGTTTTTTTATGCATTGCACCAAATTTCTATTTTTTTAGTTTATTTACCGCACATTTTCTTTTATCGTTATCGTACCAATAAAATTCATTGATTAAAAAAAAAAAAGTATACTTTGAGGATTTTATTTCTATATTCCTTATAAAAGCAAATCTGCAAATTCAAAATCAACTCTTGCAAAATTTCTTGAGACATGTATAAAATTGAAATTACATTTTTCAAAATTTTTTGGGAAAAATAAAATAATTCGAATTTTTTTTGTTTTCTTTTTTGGTGTTCAGCTAAATAGAATTCAAACCCCTAGTTTAAAGTGTGTCGGATTTGCGTAATTTCATGTTTAAACAATTTTAAGATTAAAAATTACCAAATAGTTCATCTATTAAAATTATTCCCAATTATAAACACACTCATGTTGTAAATTAGAATAGAAGTAAAATAAAATCTCAGTAAAGATTGCATGGAATTGTGAAACTTTCATACAGCAAAACTACAATTACACAACATTAGCTTAAATGAAAGTTCTATTAATCATAACCTTTATGATTATTTTTAGTTACAAATCATTTTTGGTAGATTTAAATCATCTTCTAAAGTGCCTTCATAAATAGTATCTATTATATATTTATTATTAATTTTTTAAAACTAAATTGTTTTTTAAATGAATTAAAGTTATAAAAAAGTAGAGTGTAATTTAGAAATAATTGAACTATTGGTATTGAAATACTTCTATTTTTTCTTTTTGCGAAACGAATAGGTTGAGTGATTTTTTCTTAGCTCATATATTTTAGTTGCTAGTTTAGTCATTTTAATTACCAACGCTCTTAACTATTTCGCGGGCGGTAGACTATTTTTGACATACAAAATATGGAAGATTCTTTACGAAGAGAGTGCTATTATGCATAATGTTACAGTGTATGAAATTTCATATTTAATTAATGCCCAATTAATAAAATTTAGTACTATTTTTGGTAAATAATTCTTTCAAAACTATATTGATAATGAAAATGAATACCAATTTCGCCAATAATAATTTTCAATATAAAATAGTCAGTCCAATAAATATAAGCTGCAACAAAGTGCTTTCTTCGTTTAGAATCCCCCGTATAACCAACTATTCTCGGTTAAAATTCTTTAATTCTGAGGCTTTAAGAATTATTGGTTTATTTTATTTTACAAAAATATAATAAATTTACTTATGAATCATAAACGAATCGTTAACTTTGTTCTTTTAAGAGCATTGGACGGGAAAGTGCTAAATATACATGAAAATCGAATTACGCAAAGCCATAAAAGAATAGTTATTATTCGCTACTCTATATTTAAACGCCAATAATATTACTTTTATTATTTAATCTGTTTGAAATTTGTTTGGATAACTTTATTAGTACAAAGTAAAGTTTACTGTCCCTGAAAGATTTAACGTAAAAATAGCTAACCACAAGTGTAAACATGCCTTGTTAAGTGAGCATACTATTCATCAATGATTTTACTTGATAGCAAATAGACATGATTATTGAAACTTGCATTGAATTTGTTCAATCATATTTCTTTTTATTTTTAAAAATTGTTTTTTTATAAAACTAAAAATTTTTATCAATCTCATTTTTTTGTCTAACACTTAATATCAGAAATTGCTGGTATAACACATGATGCTTAATATTAATTTTTAGTGAAAATATATTATTAAAAATGAGCTCAAAAGTAAAAGTAATGATATAACCTTTCCCATATTACAATCTTTACAAAAGCTAATATAATGATTTTTTTGTGATTTATAAGCAAAATTTTTATTTGCTGTTATTATTCAATGTGCCAATAATTATTATTGCATCCGAATTGAATTATTTAATTAAACACAGATAGCTATATTTGAAATATAGAAAAAAAGTCCACTGCTCATGAAAGGGTAAAAAAACTAAGTTGTGTAGGAAAAAACAAACCTCGAAGGAAGTTTCACACATTATAAGAAATCGATGTAGTTTAAAAAAATTTTGAGCTCTAAATAGAATATTTATATATTAATGTTTTCTTATAATGATTACTAATTCATAATGTACCAAGTTTTATTTTAAGACTTTTATCACCTGGTGATACTTTTTCGATATTTTTTCTATAAATACCAATTATCTATCTTTAGACTTTGAGAAATTTTTTGACCAATAAAAATAAGCCAAATAAAAATTTTTTATATAAATCCCCCCGATACTTTAATAATTATATCTTAAAAACATTAAATCAGCTAACGGCTATTATAATATTATATTATTAGAAAATTAACTTCATTATTATATTCATTTATATAGACGTTGTATATGCCAATAAAAATAATTTTTTGTATTTTGATTATAAGAATAAAAAACACAAAGAATAAGTATAAAGTGAAAAAGAATAGGCACATTTGTGAAAAGAAATTATTATTTTTATAGCATAAAACTGATCTTTTTTCAAAACGTCAGTTTTATTATTTTTCGTTAATAGAATCAATACTTCACGCTTGGGAAATTTTAATTCTCTTTTTTAAAAAATATGATAAATCTAACCAATTATAATGCATTTACCACAGTTAAACTATTTTCCTATTCATAACATGATATATAAAATTATAATTTTAATCACGATTTAAAATATCTAATCCTTTGATTTAAACCATCTTTATATAAAAATTCTAGACTAAATAGCTGTGATACTATTTTAAAAAATAGGATGGTAATTCTCTTTTTATTTAGATTATTTCGATTTACGTATACCATAAAACCAATTGATGTCGATATTTTATGGATATTAGGCTAAAAAAATTATACTTGAAATAGAATTATTTTCAAAGATAGCTAGGGAAAAAACGTCAATTATTCGCTGTACAAGATTTTATGTTTATATTAGTTTGTTTTGCTTTCTGTTTAAATTAGGGTTTATTAATGTTGAATTTAATATAGTTATTTGCTTAAAATCATTTAAATATTTTAAACATTTTTATTTTTTGAATATAAAATTACTGATAAAAGCATAAAATTTAACCCTAAAAACTAAAGCCCTCCATAATTTTTTCAAAATTTAAATGTGTAGTCGAATTTTAGGCGAAATTAGGAATGTAGAGTCCTTAATATTATAATACTATGAAATCGTTTTTATATAATGCGGATATAATTGTGAAAATTACATGATTTTTTGTTGCCTATACCCTCAAATTCAACTTTAGATGGTTATAATTATAATAAACGACAAATTGTAGTTCAGTATAATTCTAATTTTCATAATATTAATAATAATTGTATATATTATAATTAAACCCTATATAATTTAACAATTTTTATACGAGATATTCTCGGGGGAGCGGAATGATTTTTTTTTAGAAACTTTACTTGCTTATTAAGTTAAATAAAAGTATAGAATGTATCGGATAAGCCATTCAATGATATTTTCTAGTAATATTTAAAAATAAAAGTGATTCTGCGAATTAGGATAAAATTATTAGGAAAATTTCCTCTCCTCAAAATAAAAACCCTTCATCATTCTTAGCAACGAGTCTTAAACAAATAGAAGCCATATTAAAACTAACTTTTTTTTATAATCCATGTTTCTATATATAAAATTTTCTAAATCGAGATTAATTGATTCAAATTGAAAGGAAAAATGATTCAATCAAACTTTATTGGTTAGTCAATATTTATGCTAAAAATAGTATTGGGTATAATTAAAGGTTATTTATACTTTTCTTTGTATTTATTTGCTAGTTTATACGAATCTTTTATATAATTGGGAAATTTATTTTTATTCTGTTTATTTGCTATATTCTTAAGTGAGGCTGAAATATTTTAGAAATTATATTTGCTTAAATTAATTAGGTAAGATATTGGATGAAGATAAAATATTCTATTATAAATCCCAAAAGGATTTAAAAATAATAATAATGTTGCGAAGTAGGGAAAACTTCAAAGGAAAAGTAACACTCCTCGAAACAATCTTCAATTTATTGTAAATCGATTGACTATTAACATTTTTTTTATAGAATCTCTCATGTTATATAATAATTTAATCTATTAGTTCCAATAATCTAACGTAAATGTATAATTTTTATGTTTCTATTTTTAAAATTATAACCAGGTGTGTAATGATATACAAATCTAAGATATACTCATCTATAAACGTCACTTATAAGTCTTTAGTATGTAAAAAACTATTTAAAGATATGTATTTCCAACGTAAAATTAAAGAAATACATCACACTTTACATTAAAGCAATATCCAAAGAATTTATTCAAGCATAGCATATAGCAAGTTATAAAAATATTAATAAAATGAAACTCACATTTACTGGATTGATACTAGCTGCTGCTTCTGTTACCTCCGCTTTGTCAAACACAAAGTCTGATGACGGTTTGACTCTTGAACAACAAGAAAAACTTGCCAAAGAAATTTTTGACAAAGAGCCATTCCAAGAAGGCCTAGAGCACGAAAATAGCACTGCATTGGAAAAAAGACAAGGATATTACTACTATGGTACATACTGGTACTTTAACAGCCCATCTCCATATTCTTTCATCAGAACTTTATATTATCCGCCGGCCATTTACTACGGACAACGTTTCCAATATCTCTACACCTGTTATGGTTGGTATAGAGGATACTGGGGCTACGATTACTCATACAGATACTATTGGAATACTGATTTAATTTTCAGAAACTACTGGTTTGCTCAAGGTTATCCATATGGGTACATCTTATATCGCAAAGGTGGTAAATACTATAACTACCCACGTGCTGCCAAATGGAAGAAGGTCAACTACGATTAATTCTTTATAATTAGTAGTATCTATTATTAGATGGTTTAATTTTGAATATCTAGGTAGTATAAATATATATTGCATAATTTTTAAAAATAGCCTATAATAAATCTAGTCATTTAAAAGAATTCAGTGTATTAAACTAAAAAAAATTTAATTTGAATTATTCTTAACAGTATAGTAAGCTAAGTATATAGTGATAAATCGTTGTTAAGAGTGGTTTTTACTTCTAAATACTATAAATATCAGATAATTACTGCAGTAGACCCTATGAGTAAGCAACTGTTAATATTACCCATTTTGGACTAAATTCACTAACAGATAGCAATTTTCTATTTTAGAGGTTTTTTAATGCTAAAAATAGATTACAAGGCACCTTCAAAAAATTAAAAAAAAAGATAAATATTTTTTATAAATAAATGATTTAATTGGTTAACATGTTTTTTAAGAAAAGGTAGTACTTCATACTTAAAGTCATTTACGGGCCTCTCTCTCTTAGAAAAGTTTTTCTTGGGCGAGCCAATAGGATTAGAGAATCTAAAAAATTTTATTTCTTATCTACTATTCACTTTTTTTTACGCCCTTAATAAATAAAATTGACTATAACCATCGAACACGTTGCACCTGGACAAATCATAAAAACTGTGCTCTCGAAGAACACCATCAAAAAAATTAAAAAGCGACGAAAAAAATTTCGAAAATTGACGAAGTATAAAGAATAAGGTCAGTGGCCAAAATTGTGGCCACCAAACTCAGCAAAATCGATGCGAAATACCAAATATTGGTTAAAGAACAAGCCGGATTCAGGAATTTCGAGGAGTGTGCGGGCCAAGCGACCACTCTATACGAAATAGTCCGCCGACGGAAAATTCAGAACAAGGAAACATGGCTGTGCTATATCGACTATAGCAAGGCCTACGACCGGGTCCCCCACATGGCCCTACTGCATAAACTGCGATCAGTGGGCATTGGGGGCAAACTCCTCAATATGATCAAGGGCATGTATGATGCCCCGAAAATTGCAGTTAGAGTTGGAAATGAAGTTTCCAACC
>LSSN01001213.1:0-22144 GCA_001970855.1 Smittium culicis | reverse complement strand
ATCGATTTTTAAAACTATTCTTTAGTTTTTAATTCTATATTTTTGTGAGATTTGAAGGTATTTATTTAGTTTATTTGAGTAATATTCTAAAAGTTTGATATAAATATTTGTATTACATCTAATCTAACCTCGAGAAATCGCTTAATATTTGAGTATCTATATTTTAAAATCGAAATTACTTTGTATAATATCCGTTCTCTTTTTAATTCAATTCTATCTAATATTTAATTTTTGTGTTTCAATTATAGTAAAGAGGGTTGAATACCTTTAAATTAAAAATCCTTAGTTTCTATAAAAAAGCTAAAAAAAATTCTCGCTTTACTAAATTCTTTCAGCTAAGCTTTCATATCCATTATTTTTTAATTGTACCCGATTTAGCTCTCATAATAAAAGATGTTTTGGCATAATAAAACCAATTATTACATGAATAGTAATTAATGCACTTTATGCTGACTATACCAAATCTAGACGCTAATATAATTGAAAAAAAAGAAATTTTCACTGGTTCAGAGATATGAAATAAAAAAAGAATAGTCTTTTTAGAGATTTATTAATTTTTTTTAAAAAAAAATAATGAATTTGAAATAGAACTGAGCTCTATAAAAAACATGGAACAATAGTTCCTCAAACATATTGATGATAATATTAAAATTAATGTATAATTTCTTTTGAGATTTTTCTAGTTTTTACTATAATTAAACAATTAAAAAAAACACCAAAGAATTATGTACTGATTTAAAGAATAAATTTTAGAATGACCTAATTCCTTTTATTCCCCACCCCTTTGTCCAAAGTAAAATATAAATAAAAAACAGAACCAGAAAGCCCAATAAAATATACCATTAACCCTTTCCCGCGCGGTAGACTATTTTTGGATGGCCAAATATAGCCAACCACTTTCAATGAAAATCGATTAATTCCGAGGCCTTAAGATATATTGGTATAATTCAAAATAAAATCAAATAATAAAGAATTTTATAAATGACTATCGAATCAATAAATTCGATTTTTTAAAGAGTGTTGGACTGGAAAGGGTTAAAGAATATGATTTTATTTCCCCAGAAATTCTAGCAACGCCTTTAGCTCATTGTAATGTCAATATTAAAGAAAATGATTAAAAGTTATGATTGGCTATGATGACAAAATTTTTTATTAATATTTTAGATATTTTGAACGAAAAGAGCACTTAGTTGCAGATAATTTTATTGGCTTGAATATTCAGTTTTAGTAAATATTATTGGCCGAAAGTAAATGGGTTTCAATTTTTGTAATTACTCATTTAGCTCTTTCCTGCGAAGGTAGACTACTTTTTTTCCAAAAGGTGTAGCCAACAGCGTTAAATTAAAGTACTTTAATTCCGAGTTATTAAGAAATATTGGTAAATTATAAAATAACAACAAATAATAAACTTGCTTAAATCATAAACGAATCATAAAATCGTATTTTTTTAAGACTGTTGGGCGGGAAAGAGTTAATTTTGAAATGTTAATTTGCTAAAATTTTATTATTTAAATTTATACACAGTTATACTTCTAACTATATAGAGACTCCTTCATAAAGAATCTAATGTTTTATATACTATAGCTAATAAAAAATTATTAATATGTATTATATCATTTATTAGACTTTTGTCTGGCTAATAATAATAGTTGAAAAAAAAAAAAGACAACGGCCTCAGAAAAAGTAAAAAAAACGATGTATATATGGAATATTATTTCGAAGAGCGGAACTTTTCATATCAAGTTTTTCCTACTTTGCAAAATTAATTATACTTTTAACCCTTTCACGGGCGGTAAACTATTTTTGGCCCAGAAATATAGCCAATTGAGTTATATTAAAACACTTTAATTTCGAGGAAATAAGAATTATTGGATTTTTATAGAATATCAACAAATAATTAATTTATTTTTAAATCATAAACGAGTCATAATTTTTAGGGCCTCGTAAATTAAGTATAATATTCAAGAACAGTTGGCTATATTTGGTATATCAAAAATAATCTATCGCCCGTGAAAGGGTCAATACAGTATACTAATATTTCTTAAAGTCTCTGGTTATAAATATTGTAATTGATCACGGTTGGCTATGTTTGACTGATCAAAAACAGCTTACCGCACGTGAAAGGGTAAATAATTTTATTTGCTATAGAGCATTAGATAATTTAGTTGATGCTATTTTTTATATAGTTTTAAAAAAATTTAAAGATGATAAATAGGAAAATTTAAATATATAAAGTTCCGCTCCTCAAAATAATCTCCTATGTGGGAGACTCTTTATAAAGGAATTATTTTATTGTGGAAAGCGTTACAGAGAATAAAGTTTCACATTTAATTATTATCCAATAATAAAAATCTAGGATTATTTTTAGCAAATAATACAATGTAAATGAATTAAATATAAAGAGAGACCAAAATCACTTTTGAACTCCTCCAATAGAATTGAAAGTTAATGGGTTTTCAGGCCAATAACATTAACTGTGTCAAAGCGCTCTCTTCAATCAGAGTCTCCCATATTCTAAAAGTCACCAAAAACTTTCATATTTTCATCATAATTAAAGAAAGAGTATAATGTTTTTTGATCAATGTTTTTTATTACCATCAAAAGCAAGAAAATAAATAAGATATAGACGTTTAGCATTAAATCCTAATCTCATTCGAAATTTCGGTTTGATTTGATTGATCAGCGTTAAAAATCTAAGCATTTAATGGTATGTATGGTAATAAAATAAGGATTTGGAAAGCAATGTTAAGCTTCAAAATGGTGACTTTTTGGGTCTTAACAGCAAGCATTTTTTATTTTTTGTGCAGTTAAAATTTTGTCATACATAATCTGCGTAAAATAATTAAGAAAAGCCCAGTTTTTGTATTTTTTAGTACATAAAATCAAGTGACAAATATAGTTTGTATTTAAAGAATTGATATCAAGAAGAAATTGTACTTTTCGAGAGGCCTGGGCTACTGGAAAAATGAAATTTAAAAAAGGGAAGCTTGAAGTTTATTGGGTTATAAAATATGATTAAAGAGGATAAAATAAACATACTGTCAATATATGTGGGTAAATTATAAAAATCTATTATTCAAACAAAAATATAATCAGCTTCATCTTGGGATGTAATATTATGTGGCTTTAATAGACTTTTTAAGGATTTCTTTTTAGTATTATTGAAGTTATGCTCAAATGGGACTTTACTCAGCTTAATGCTAGAAGATTGATTTTTTTCAATCGTTTGAAATTCATTCTTAGAGCTATTTAAAAATGTCATAATGTCCTCTTGTACTTTTGTGTCATTAGTTGATTCAGAAAATCCTTTTTTGGGTTTGATTGATACGATTGATTCAAAGCTTTTGTTTGATGGACCTGCCACCTCGAGCTCTGACGATTCTTTTAAACCATCGCTAAGTAAAAACTGGAATACAGAAACCAGAGATTCGCCCGACTTTCTCGGTTCGTCATCTAAATCTGGTATACATCCACTTTGAGCACTTATATAAATATCGCTAGGTTTATTGATATTTCTGTCAACAGTACTGGAATTTTTTACCATATGGTTTGAGTTGATGAAAAAAGGGACGGATTCGAGGCTGAAATTTGATGATTTGTTAATGGTTTCGTGCCCACAGATTGAATTTGATGATGCTTTTGTAATTTCATTTTTAGTAATAACTGGGATAAATGTATCGCTTACGGTTAATTCGGGTTCTGTTGTATCAGCAGGATTAGTAGATATTTTGGTCTTATTACTGGCGCTGTTAAATTTGATATATTTAAAATTATCTAGATATCTTAGCGAATTTTTTTTTACTAGCTTTGAACCTTTAGAAATTGCAGTAGTTTTACTGGTTACCATGTGATTATACTCATTTATTACTTTTTCAATAGCATCTTTAGTATTATAATTTGAAAATTTTCTAGAAGAAATAAAATTTTGCGACATTAAGAGCAAGCTATAGATGCTTGTGATATTCAAATCAACATCTGAATCAGCAGAATCATTTTGGTTTAAAAATTCACGAATACCAATGGAAAGAGCAGGCTTGGAATTTAGCTTTAGTAAGGTCTTATCAGCTTTGCAAAATATTCTTTTGTCAAAGATTTTTAAAAATTTCTTGTTTGAGTTGGATATACTTGAATTGACGTAATCAGAGTTAAGGAAATCATTAAAGGTACTTTCTCCTTCGAGGATAAAAATGGGAATGGAAAAGTTCGAAAGCGCGCCATTTAATTTAATCTTGTCGATAAATGATTCAATGATCTTTAAAACAATTGAATTATTGTCCACAGCTGGCTCGATTTTTTTCTTTGTTGGAGTATTCTTTATAATATTCTTGTCAAATTTCTGTTCGCTGCGTATATCTGATTTTATACTAAATACTAAATCTAAAATTTCGTCAATATCAACATCAGAATTTAAATTTTTTCCTGATAAACTATTTTGCATGCTAGATGATGTCTCTAAACTACTTTCATGGGCGATACTTTCAGATGAGGATTTATTGTCTGGGCGCAGTGAATCTACCGGGGAATTAATTGAAATGCTTGTACATCCTAAGCTGTGAGAATAATTAGAGCAGTTATTTTTGGTACTATTAGACTCTAGCTTATGAGGGACAGATTCAGTTTCTTTTAAAGTTTCTAAATTTTTTCGGCTAATTGAAGAGTGTATTAACTCTGAGTCCTTAATCTTGGTCCCATTTTCAAAATTATTTATATCAGCGTATGAAAAAATGTTCGAATTGGGTGTACTTTTAAATAAAGATTCCAGCCCTTGAAAGATATCAAGCAAGTAGCTTATGCAGAAACTAGATGATTTGATGTAGCTAATGGGGTGGTTTTTTTTGTCTATTATATATCTGTCAAGAGTCTTTTCAATGATTGAAGACAGCTCTGAGGGTGACTTGGTTTTAAATTCGATTTTTTTTATCTTGGCATTGAAATCTTTTAGAGAGATAGGCCTCCACTCGAGGTAATTATCTATACAATCGCTATCTGATTTGGAAAAGTGACTTTTTTTGCACATTGAAACATATTTTGAGCTGGATATGGAATCAACATTTTTAGCAATCTTAAATTTAATCTCGCAGTTGGTTGGTTCGTTGTAAATCTCGCTTTTCGGGATATTTAAATAGCCAGAGAAGGTAGGCAAAAAAATTTGGTCACTAGAAGCTTGATTATGGCCGGATATATCTGTATACAGATTTTGAGGGCCGCTTTCAACACTGGATGTAGAACTTGGGATACTGGGTTGGGAAGATAAGTCCAATACCATTGATAGGTCTGGTGATAAATCAAGTTGATTATTGTTTAAAATTTTGATGTAATTGTCCCATTTCCAAAACCTGAAAGTCCAATTTTGGTTATTTTTATTAGCAACTATTCTACGAAATGGTTTGTTTTTGTAGTCGTAAAAAATTGAGCCATTTTCAGACTTCTCTACGAATATATCTTTGTCACCTAATCTTTCATCATGGCATTCACTTAGAATCTGCGAAAGTTGTAAAGCGGCGTTAACTTTTTTATAATCATTTTGATTTGAGACTTTAAATCTATGTAAGCTGGAGTAAGCCCAGTATTCTTTTCCATAAACTGAATTGTGGCTAAAACCTTGATTTGAAGTATCTTCATTTAAAGTGCTAAGAAGAAATGAACTTTTGTTTCTTTTGCTTTCAGATAAATAAGACGATGGGCCTAGTTTAGAGTTTTGGTTAAGCCCATTAGAATATATAGATTCGCTATCTTCTGAGGTATGACTTTTAACAGAAAATTCTCTATTGTTATTTAGCGAAATACTTTTATTTAAAGTAAAGATTTCAGTATGAGCTGCCTGAAGGTCCAAATCTGAGTTTTTTGATTCTTTTGTGGTAAAAGTAAATGGGATCTGGCTATTAGGGTGCACTGACAATGAGTCACGGTAAGTTTTCCAGAGTTTTAGCCTTTCAATTGCGCTTTTTTCGTAATCAATAGGTAGTTCCATTTTTGCAAAATTGGCACTTGACTTTGAATTATCAGACAGGCTTTTAGTTAAAATGCGAGTAGGAGTAAAAGATGAGGAGGGTTTTAAAAATTTTGCATTTTCAAGAGCTTTGATTTTTTCGGATTCTTTGTTAATTATAAAAGAAAGTGAACTAAAATCAAGAACATTGTTTAGTATCTGAGCTTGGCTTATATGGATCCAAGTTAAAAGCTTGGCCCTTTTTTTAACAGGTTCGGAATCATTTTCGCTTTCAGCGTTTAAGTTTATCTCATCATTTACTAAAGGTTTTTTATTTAAATTCAAAGGATCATATAATGTAAGAGGCTCTATCCCATTCAAATTTTTAACAATCATAATCGAGTCAGAAAAAATAATCAGTGAAACTCTTGATTTGACTTCAGAGTTCACAGAAGATTGTGAATAACTACTTGATTGGCTAAGAGCATTTAGTTCCAAACTTTTTACAGTTTTATTAACATTGACATGATTACCAACTGAATTGAGGTTAGATGTAGTTGATTTCTCTAGAGAGTGAGAATAATCTCTAAGTTTTGATTTCCTATTATCAGAATTTTGTGTGTTATCGATCGTTGGGATCTTGAAGATTGAATTAATTCTATTTAAAGCTTTAGGTGGACGAATTTTTTTAAAGCCAGAAACGAGAGAAATTTCTGACGAGTCTACAATCGAAATTAATACGCGTTTTGCACTTATCAAATTTGGTGGACAACCATCAATTAAAGAGTATAAAGTACGCAATTCATTAAAGGATTCATTGATTGATTTGTTTTTGTAGCTTTCCAGAAGGCTGTCGTAAATAGTGAAATTTGAACTGATGAGTTTTGGAAGAGGTGGTATATGTCTTTTTTTTGAAGAGGTAGCCTTGTGAGAAATTAGGGATTTAGCATAGTTGTTTCCTTTGAAACTGTTCTTTGGTATATCATTGTGGAGACTATTGCTAGAAAAACTTTTTTTTTTAGAATCATTGTAAAAAGACATAAGGCTAAGGTAAGATGAGTTTGAGGGATCATGCTCTAAATTTCCGATGCTATTTATTTTATGAAAGGCTTCAAGAAGGTCAGAGTGCTCGCTTGTATTTGCTTGAGTGACTTTGAGCAGTTCTTTTATAAAAAGGGTGTATCTAGGAACTCTTTGTGCAGGGGCAATTAAAAGATCTCTTAACTCTAATTTATCTGATCCAGGCTTGGCCTTAACCTTTTCTAAGAACTGTGCGTAATAAAGAGATTTTTTAGCTAAGCTTTGGGACTGTTTGATGGCCCTTAGATATCCGCCAATGTACCTTTCATATAGAAAAAAGTTAGAAAAGTTCTTGTTACAGATTCTCCCAATTTTAAAAATACTGAGCGAATCGGAACTTTTGTTGAATTTACTTTTAAAATCAGCATACTCAGACTTTAGATCTTTTAAAAAAGTTTTGTTAGCTTTTAAAATTTCCTCAAGGTTACCAAAAATGACACGGGTTAAATACAAATGATTGCTATTTTGTTGTTTGCTATTTGCAGACTTTAGCAAAGGATACATGTAATTTTTTACTAAAAAATCTATTTTTGATACGTAGTATTCTTCAGTGCTTATTAATTCTTCGATTAGATTTTTTCTTTGTAATCGAGATCTGATAGAAAAGGAAAAAGATTGATCAAGAGCTGAATTGGAAGTTTGGACATTTATGCTAGAACTTTTAGAGTTGTTAGTTGTGTTGTAAATTTTAGAGGAAGCTGGGGTAATATTTACAGTTTTATTTACTTCGACTGCAGATTTGTTGCTTTTTGAAAAGTGTAGAAGATTGTTTTGTTTGTGCATTTTTTCAAATAGAGAGATGTAGTCAGGAAGAGGCGATATAGATGATGGATTTAAAGGATCTTCTCCTACAACCAATAAATCTACTACTACATCACGTTTTACCTAAAACAAGAGATATTTTTGGAAATTGAGTAAAGTAACAAAAGATAGATAGATATGGGAAATAGTGGCGAAGAGAAATCTTACTAAATAAGGGTCAGAGTTTTTTAAAATTTCAGAAAATTCAGGATTAGATACTTCTTTCAATGAGGAAAAAATTTCGTTAATGTTTACGGATAAGAGATCAATTTTTATAAAATCGAGTATAGATTCAGTATCAATTTCGTCTTTTATGTCTTTGTGAGTATCTGTATTTTTCGGGAAACTGGTAATGTGTGGACGGAATCGAGTGTTTACTTTATAAGAAGCTGAGGATTTTAAATTGTGGCAGTTCTTATAGTGGCTTAAGATTTTCGAGTTATTTTCAGATGAAAATACTCTGGTATTCTTTATATGAAGTTTTCTGAGGTCAATTTTATCGCTATCAAAGCTGTAAATATTTTTTAAGGCTTTATTGTTTAGCTTCGAGTAGTAGTATAAATATCTAGCCTTTTTTTCGCTTAAAATACATAGATATTTTATTAGACCTTCTTTGATGATTGATTCTATTCCATATTCTTTATCAGCAGAAAAGTTACTGTTAGTGAAAAGAGAGCAGCCATATGGAGCCTTTTTGCTGATCTTCAACACTTCATATCCCTATTATATAATAAGTAAATTTTAAGATAATATTCATATGATTAACAGAGATAAATTTTGGCTTGGAAAGCTAATTCAACTTACCTTAATTCCTAGAATAAGGAGACGTGAGCTTTCTAGAGAAGATTCATAAAATAGTGTCAAGCATAAAGGGCCGAGGCTTTGGTCGTAAACAACAAAATTTTTCTTAAAGCCAGGAGAAGGGTTCATCATCACATTTCCCAATTCTCTAGCACTGATCATTCCAGTGCTATCTGGATATTTTATGTTGGTCATATTTATTGTAGGAAAAGTTGCTTATTATATTATTTTGTGCAAGAAAAAATTCGGTGTGCGAGTTATTGAATAAATGGAGCAGTAACTAATCGCAGTACCAGATTCTATTAATAACTCTTTATAAAAAACAGTAGTGAGTATTAAAATAGGAAGGAAAATAACATTGTATAGAAGTATGGGAGAGAAAAAAAGCAATGAATAAAGAGTGGATTTAGAGCGAAAGAAGTGGTGGTTTAGGAAATAATATATAATAGAATTGTTTTGAATTGAAAGAGGCTGGGGCGATAAATATATGTGAACATAAAGTGCAGATTTTGGACAGACATTAGTGACAGCTTATAATGTCAAATGCAATGTAGACAAGAAACTTCCTGTGCTTTGACAAGTTTATTTAATTAGTAACGAAAATAGGCGTGAAAAAAATATGATAAATTAAGACTGTATGCACGAATTGGTGATTTGAATTAGATCATAATCCAATTAAGAGCCTTTTTAATCGAATATAAAAATTTAGCAAATTCTAATCGACGGATATAGTTTTTTTTTTCCGGAGATTATTTATACTAAATTGTGCAATTTTAAATGCTATGGTTTAATTTCTGCTAATCGAGGCTGATTATTTAATTACACGTATTGCAAGAATTAATAATTAAATACTAAAAATAGCAGAAAACATATTTGTATATTTTTTAGAGATTTTCTTTGAGTTTGATAAATACCGATAGTAAACGCTTTCTATATTCACGTCGTAGTTTATGATTATTGGACCCGGTATAGTCAAACTATCAATCATTTGATCATATTTACAATTATCGCTTTTTAATTGAGCCTGGATTTGGTAACACAACCGTATTTACGAATTAAAGAAATGCTGTGGAGATGATCCCACATTAAAGTCGACTACAAATTACTACCCCTTTAGCCACACTATTATGTCACAAACGCAAATTTGGAATAATTAAGTGAATAATAGAATAAATTTACGTCCATTAATAATTAAAATGAACTCGGATTAGGTAAAATATATTATTAATTAGATCAAGATGTAAATTATGTTACAATAATTTTTGACCACGGCTACTATTTTGTTCCTAGAAAGAAAACACCTTTTTTTGACACGCTTATTAAGAACATGATGGCAGTTGACTTTTTTTAATGCTAACATTAGTAAAACTAATGATAAATTGATATACAAGGAATAGTTTTTATTGAAAGTTAATTATCATTTACCCAATAAATATTCCATATTAACTGATTTATCCAATTATAATCACCTAACTTGGTTCATAGCGTTCGTTGAAGAAAGCGTTAAACCGATGCGACATGTAAACCAGTTATAAACCCTTGATATCTAATTGACATTTTAACTGATATCGATTTGACTCCATAGAGAAACTAGGGCTTATTAGCCCAGAAATAAATTAGATAAATCTCTGATCTCCTTATTAGATAACTCACTTTTACTCCAAGTTCAGGCTAGATTAATTATGCATGGTTTTAATATTAGGATAGATGGGATTTACTCTATACCTTTTTGCTTTTTCGTTTCTCACATAGTGTATTTAAGTATAAGTTTCATATTAATCACATCAATTTCTTTCAGGTTCAATTTGTATCCCTATTCACTTAAAATAATTAACTCGGTACTAATCCAATACAATCACAGTGCAATTTGGTGAATAAATATCTAATCTATGGGATTTCTTGCAAACAGAAAACTAGAAATCATGCCAGATTTATATTGAATTAAGTTATGTTCCTATTTAATATCACTATATTATCTATGCAAAAGCTACTATCAAAATGCCAACTATTGGTATGAATGGTATTAATAATATAGGTGCCAAGAATAACTCAGGACAATATATCAAGAAATAAACAATAAAACACAAATTAACTTCGCAATTGAGCTTATTCGCCTCAGTTTTGTGAAAAAAAAACTAACTACGCTATTTCTGACTTTTTATATTTCAATTTCTACTATATGTCCGACTTGTATATTACTGTTATTATGTAAAAATGATTTCCTAATACCCTTTCTGGGGTGATTGGCAATTTATGAACATTCAAGTATTCCAACCAACCGACTGCATGAAAATCAATAAATCACTAGCATAACTTATTGGCTACTTACACTAATTCATCAAATGGTTAATAACAATAATAGGCTTATCGTAGTATGACATTTGTCGTAGCTTGTGATTGTTGGCCCCGTAGAGATCTAATTATTAATATCAATGTATTTAATTATTCGTGTTAAATAGAAAACGCCGATTTTCTTAATATTAACATTTTTAAAGGAAATTGGAATTTTTTTAACTGTCAAAACTATCCAAACTGATGGGAAAATAATTGAACTATTTTATCACAAATTTTTATTATCTAATTTAAACACACTACCTAATTGACTGTAGAAATATCTGGTTTAGCAAACTATGACTTATGAAAATTTTTGACGAGATGACCCCCATAGCAAGAGGCATAAATCGCCAATCATTCCAACACGCTACAAGACTAGAGCATCAAAAACAGCCAACCCCAATCTGAGTCGCTTTTTTTATCCTGCAATTATCAATTAACCCTTTATGGCGCCAACAATCTTGTTCCCTTTTTTAAACCATTTAAAAATAGCAAATTCACTATCACTGTTTATTGGATGAATTGATTATATTAGCCAACAAAATTTCGAAGCACTATATTGATTTATCAGTGTATTAATTTTTACGATATTATTGGTAGTTCAAAAATTGCCAACTGCTCTTGAAAGGGTAAACTAGCGCGAAAAAATTTTGACTAAACAAGTTGATCGATAGCAAACTCGCTTGTTATCTGTAAACTTAAGGACATTACTATCTCTCCTATTCCGATTTATTTGCAAGCCACTAATCCACAAAAGCATATAAATGCCAAAAACTCTATATCTATAATTCGTTTTATTATCTCTAATTAATAATCGCTATTTATTCCTAACTTACAATATGGGGGATCCTGAACGAAGAGTGCATTTTGTTGGAGTTTAATTTTATTGGCTTTAACATTAATTAATTGCTGTTATTATTGGCTGGATTGAAAAAGTATTTCGACTTTTCTACTTGTTCGTTATCTCTTTCACGAGCGATAGACTGTTTTTGATCTACAAAATGTAGCCAACAGCGTTCAATATAATACTTTAATTCTGAGGATTTATGAAGTATTGGTTTTTTGTTGAGTAATAGCAAATAGTATATTTCATTTTTAATCTTAAACGATTCATTAAATTCATTATTTCAAAGAGTGTTGGACGGAAAAGGGTTAATCCAAACTGAAGTTAAATGGGAATTAAGCATTTCAAAAGCTGCCCCAGTTTTCCCAAATTTATAGCATCTCACCCAAGTTATTTTTTGATTATTTTTTATTTGTTTTGTTAATTACATAATTACATTCTATTTATCTCTAGATTTGAAAAGATATCAAATAACAATCGAAATTACAAATGATAGAATTTTACTTAGTACTTAATTAGTAACTTCATTGTTATTTAGTTCCCCAATTTTTTTTATAACAGCGTCTATTATAAATATTTTAATTCACCTATTGATTCGTTCCATAAATATTTTTAGTAAGCTAAAAAATAAAAGTAAACAACTTAAAGATGCAGATTTTATAAACCATTCCTATATTGTTCAGCACTGGCCTGCTTCTTGAGATAAAACAAAATTTGTGACATCTTTCAATAACAATCAACCCTATAAATAAAACCCCCACCATTTTAATTACTTTTGGAAAGTGAAATTTCTATTCCTTCATTTAATCTTACTTTTATATAATTTCATAACAAATATTTCAGATTCTGAACAAAAAATGGGTCTTGTTATTTGGCTTGATGCCATTATACTGTGAGAATAGATAATAATATTATAATTATTGGTGGAATTAAATGGAAATCTTATTTCTACAGCATTTTAACTAAAAAAAAACAATCATCTCTTTTTCTAGTAATAGAAGGCTTTGAAATTACATTTTGGCTATAGAATTTATGGGTGGTTTTATATGTAGGATGACTATAAAGCGCAACGAATTGCGGACTATAACTCTGCATACTCATTTATTACCCAACAACAAAAAATTTACCTATTTTTAGCTAATAAAAACTTCATTTTGAAATAAATAAATTAGTAACCTGAAATTAACTTTCAGCTCAGGCAATCATACCAAATAACTTTGAATCGTTCGTGACATTAGAGTTTTTCTAAAAGTTAGCGTTTTCTACACACAGAATTTTCCAACTACTCATTTCATTCTTTAACTAATTATTAGCTAAAAAAAATTTTATTCGAATATAGCTAGATAATTGATTTTATGCCTGGCAATTCTTTACGCTATATATTCTTCCTTCATATAAAATCTTTTATTTGGTCGACTAGTCTAGGTAGCTCAAAATATCCAAATCCCACTGAAAATTTTTATAACTTGCTGTGGTAAATAGTAAAAAATCATCCTTCTAGCATCAGTCTTGAAGATTGACTTGACATTTATCCATCATTTTACTACATTGATTCGCGTCATATAACCCTTTCAAGCAAGGTTCGCTTTTTTTGAACTAGCAAAAATATACAACCCAATGATAAATCGATAAACTAATTAAGAGCAACAAGACTATATTGGTTATAAACCAACTATCCAATGAATTATAATTTTATCTTGATTTATCCAACTATAATTTTTATTAATTTAAAGTGGCTTTGCCCAAAAAGGAGTTATTAAAGCTACACAAACTTTTTATGTAAAAGTATATAAATTCCAATATCATCTTATTAAATAAAAAAACTCTTTGCTTCTCTGAAATATTCCCCTCTTCGATTATTATTTTATCTAGACTAGAAATACGGTTTGATTTTCATAATTTAAATCGATTTTAATTACATCGCTTTTATGCATGTTAACCGCTGTATTTATTTATATGTTGAAGCCATTTTATCGTGTTATTTCATGATTTGACAGTACATGATGAAAATTCTAAACTAAGGAGTCTTTTTATATTACATCGAGTTAAATTAAAAAAAAATTGCTCGACCCTTTCCCGAATAACACTCTTTAAAACTATTAATTTATGTTTCGCTAGTGATTCATAAGATCATTTGCTGTTTGCTGCTATTAACTTTTAACCAATAATTCTTAATACCTCGAAATTGAATTATTTTGATTATACGTAGTTGGCTATATTTGGTAGACCAAAAACAGTTTACCGCTTTGGAAAGCGTTAAATCGTTTTTATACGGGGAAAAAAGGTGTTTTACCTCTACCTCTATGAATTTTTTCTCAGATCAAATAATTCTCAGTTTACTATTGCTACTTAATTTTCAAGTTTAAATTCTTATTCACTTTTTTTATTTTTCTATATAGAAATTATTTTCTTCTTGAAATTAAGCCATCTTTATTTTATTGATTTTACAACATAGTTTTTTTAATATATTAAAATTAAGCTAATCTATTAAAATATACTATATTATTATCTGTCACTCTTATATCTGAGACTATACTCTCTTTCAAAAGAGTAGACATCCGATTTCGATAAAAACTGCTATTTTATCGATCCAGAATAAAGATTTACTCGATCTGAACTAAATAATTTATCTTTTTTTTTCCAAAGAGAGTTTATTAAAATTCTAAAATCCATTAGTTTGGAGAAAAGATTAGATTTAATTTAATTTAATTTTCGCAATTATACAATTCAATTCCAATTTATTCGAATCGATATAGCGAGTTTTCTTAGTTACACCCATTGATTCTAACACAAAAATTTATATTCTCCTCCAGTATCAAATTTGCTATTCAAATTATTTTGATATAAACTCTCCAACATTTCTGATATTTAGAATTAGAATTTTTATTTTTTTTATATTTTAGTATTATATTTAATTATATAATTTATCAATGATTTATACTTTAAATTCTCGTTTTATTAATTAATCTCAATACATTATTCGATATCAGCACTTTTTAATTTGACAGCACCAAAAATATTATTAATATAATTTTATATCAGCTTATATAACAAAACGAAAGATTTCTCAAAAAAAAAATTTTTAAAGTAATATTTAAAAAATATACCAGTATAAATATTTTGAGAGCTTTCTTCTATTATGTCCTTCTAAATTGCAAATGCTGCATTTTTGTTTTTTTCTAGGAAATTTTTCGGAGGTAGGTATTATTCTTTTATCCAAATTTCTGCAGCCAGTTTTTGTAATTTCATTTGGTGCAACAAAATTTTTTAAAACTAGATTCATTAAATCAGCATTCCTTGTAAATCTGTTGTAAAATTTTTTAATTTTTTTAGTTCTAGCTTCATTTAATATATAGCTCTCATATATCCTAAATGAACTAGAAAAAAAGGCATGCTGAGATGAATAAACTTACTCTTCATGGAATTTTCAAGAGTAGGAATTTTTTATAATATCATTTGCCTATCTCGCTTATCCATGTTTTATTTTGGGATATTATCTCGGCCTCGTTGTTAATTTCTAAATTTTCAATATTTTTACGATTTTTTATAGCTCATTTATTTTTATTTCACAATTAGGAGGAACTAATGACTCGAATTTCTTATATTATTGGCTATTTTTTGACATCAACGATTACATTCTATATATGATTAAATATAAAATCATTAAAATATTATATTTCCTTGTTTCCCTATAAAATAGTTTAAGGTCTCAGAAATATTTGAAGCAACATGACCAACTCTCAGAGCTGAAAAATATGATTTTTCCCAATTTTCTGTAGCTATTTTTACTAAATAATTATAAAATATATATATATATATAAATAACTCATTTTCTTATTCAAAAATCATTTTCTAGGCTCAGTGGCTACACGCCAAATCAACCATGGTGTGTCAATTTTTATAATCATTTTAATGTTGCCTTACTACTACTTACGCACAAGGAAAGAAAAAAATTTCATTTATGAGCTTATTTAAGGTGTAATTAAATCCTTTATCTCAATCGCTTATAATCGACGCAGAGTAATTAAATTTTATTTTGCAAATTTTTTAATGAATAAAAATCAATATTTTATATTTTCCACTGGAGAAATGGAAAGATTCAAAAAAATATTATATTTTAGGCATAAATTTCTGATTCTATCATAGTTACACCTTTAATTTTTTTCCTTTATGTGACATACATCTAAACCTATTATTGACAGCATATCTTTAAACATTTTAATACAAATTTTTGAGGATATAAATTAAAATTCATATTCACATTCATTTTATGTGTGTTTAATTGCTGTACCTAGACTATTAGTTACATTCCATTAAAGAAGCAGGTCATTAAACTCATAAAAATAGGAATCAAAATACTTTTCATTTGCCTTCAGAAATTTTATTGTTTTATATGCTGTTTGGTATTTAATATTCAAACCAGTGTGAATTTATAATAAATTTACAGTATCTTTTGTTTTAAAGAATTCATGACTATTTTTATAGTTTTCAATAAAATTTTTGAAAACCCTAGCCATTTTA
Source organism: Smittium culicis (assembly GCA_001970855.1). Taxonomy (NCBI): domain Eukaryota; kingdom Fungi; phylum Kickxellomycota; class Harpellomycetes; order Harpellales; family Legeriomycetaceae; genus Smittium; species Smittium culicis. The sequence continues at coordinate 5,834 of LSSN01001213.1, read as the reverse complement.
CAGGTTCTAAAGTTTCACAATAGTGAGGTATTTTATTTTTAAAATTGAATTTAAAATATTTTCGCTTCCAAAAAAAAACACATTTTGGGTTTCTTCGCTTTATAAAATCTCTTCCACTACAGCGATTATATTTAAATACTTTGAAAAAAAAAAATTTATAATCAATAATATAGGTACATTTCCCTATCTTTGTATAAAAATGAAAAATTTTCATTGGAAAATTCTCAACTAAATAGAAAGAATTTGTTTTTTTCATATCTCGGTTTTTATTAACATAAATATCAGTTAAATTAATAAAATATAATATGTTTTACTTTATTATAAAAATCCTCTGGCTTTCAAAAGCCTACGTAACCTATGGGTATTGTATCAAGTATTAGAAGATGGATGATTAAAATATAGACTTATGGAATATTGTAGGAATATTTATCTTTTTTTAAATAAACTTATAATTGAAAATATGTAACTGTTTGGATTTTTTTATACAAGTTTCTTGAATTTCATTTTTTAATTTCAAAGTTCTTAAAATTTTACTAAAAAATAAAATGATATAAAAAAATTTTAATCAAGCAAATAAAAAATATATTTGAGTAAATTTTAATATTTAATAGAAAAAATTTTATTAAATTAAATAGTTGGTATAGCTTTATTAAATTATATTTTTTAATGAAAATGATTTTATATGGGCTTATTTTTTATGGCTTTTATAAAACTCGAAATAATATTAAGTATATAATTTATTGGTTATATATTGTTAATAAAATAATTTATTTTCTAAAAGGAGGTTTCTAGGTATTTAAATTTAATTCAGCTAAAAAAATTAAACTTTGAGCATTGAAAACTAGACTACGAGTATTTTATCGATTTTAAAATATTAATTTATATAAAATTCAATTCAATTCTAAAGTATTTAAAAGACTATAGACAAAAATTCTCATGTTTATTAGAATTGATTATAATTTGATAATACATTTAATATAGTTTATAGCCATTATATTTTTCTAATATTTTATTCTAGATAACTCAAAATCTGCAAAATGTTATATTAGATAGATTATCTAATTGTATAATGTTATATATTAAGCAAAATTTTCATAGTATAATCCATAGAGCTACTGGATTATATTTTATGGGAGGATTCTATAGGGGGGTTTCTGAAAATTATTTTATATTTTTTATATAGTTACAATGTATAAAATTAAATTTTAGTCAAAAAATTAAAAAATAAATCCTAATTAACTTGGTAGATAGATGGATAGAAAATTTTTAATACCTATTCAACTAATTCAACATTATTAGATATTTTAAGTTTTTAGGTTTTTAATCCGAAAAATCTAGGGTTAGACAAAATTTTCTTATCTTTGGGAAACTCCTACACGACAATCAATGATTTTAAGCTGTATAAAATACCTTAAAAAGCAATAAAAAAATTTAAATTCTGAAAAGCAAATCTAATTATCACACCATAAAAACAAAAAAGAACAGTGTCATTCAATCATACAAATTAAAATGAAAAATTTTAAATCTGTATTCATTTCTCTTGCTATTTCCTGAGTAATTGCTGTCGCCATGGAATATAAAATGAAAATTGACGGATTAAACTATATAGAAGCTCACAACAAGCAATTTAGTTTAAAATATTAAAACTTCATGTTGGGTAAAAAAATTGATAATAAAATTTTCTGCGATTACAACACTGAATGTTTGCGAGAATCAGAAAAAAAATTCTGCTAAAACAATAATGAAATTTATGGTCTCATTTTTGAGCAGAATAGTTGAATGATTTTCTCGAGGGCATGAAATAAGAAGAGATAACATATCAGTGGTTTAATAATAATAGGCTATAGTCCCTATAAATTATAAATTTTCATCAGCTAAAGGATAGTCATTTTTATTAAGTATTTAGAAAATATTTAAAATAAATCAAGTACATTTATAAAAAGTTAATCAGATTAATTTCATCTAAAATAGACTTCTAAGACTAAATTGGGCTATAAATTAAAAAATTTTGAAGTTTTATGTAAGTTAATTTTTATTAGACTATTTATGACACATGTTCTTTTGTAATGAGAAGCTTTTTTATCGCTTATTTTATTTAATATAAAATAAATTAGTATATCGTCTGATCTTAATAAGCTACCTGTTAATAAACTTTAATGAAATTTAGTAATAAAAAAAATATTGCTGTTAAAAATATGCTGAAAAAAATCTCAGCTTGTATAATTAATCTATTATAATATATACCTTGAATAAAGAAATATTTGTAATAAAAATTTTTTTGCCTTACCAAAATATGTTCGATTTTAAATCCTCACTGAAATTCTAAAAAGTTAATTTTTACCTTATAATTTAATTTAGCGAAAAATTAGATATTAAATAAAATTGCGTCCAGATTCATCAGAGATTTTATACGAACATTTTTTATAGTAAAAAAACTATTATCGTGATAATAATTAAAAAATTTCTTAATAAAAATAAACTTTACTTTACTTTTCTTTTATACATCAGAAAATATTTAAATTTTGAATTGCAAATAAAATCAAACGAATTTTAGATAAAAAATCTCAATTAATGTGGCTGGAATAATTTACTGATTATATATTAAATTAAATAAATTAATATTTAATTATAATTTATTTTATTTTTCAAATATTTAAACTATATAATTTATTAGCTAGTTATCTGCTAAAAAAAAAAACGCCTAAAAAGAGTTTCTATTGAAAAAACATCTCATTTTTAGATTTTAATATCTATAAACCAATTATTAGCTTTTAGCACTAAGTATCAATAATATAATCTGGGTGATATAAAATGAGTGAAATTAATATATCATATATTTATTATTTCCTGAAAATATAATTAAAAGTACATATTTATTATCGAGTTTATAAACTTGGCGATTAAATTAAGATTAAAAATATTTTTTATTTTCATTACTTTATCATGATGTCTATTTTTTGGTAAATAAAACAAAAATACGGATACAAAATGGTGTTTTAACTCAATTTCGGACTAAATTATTTTTCATATCTCAATTATTTATTTGAATGATTTTTTTTTTGTCTAAAAAATATTAATTTTTTTTATTTATTGCGAATAATTTTTGGTTCGATTGCTAATGGTTTTTCAATAGATATTATATCATGGCTATATATATTAATTATAGTCTAATTAAAAGCTGAATTATTTAACTTTTCAATTCTCTTTTATACAAAATATTGATTTTATTCCAAATTTTCATCTTTTTTTTAGAATTTTTTGGGCTTGGCTAAAATTTTAACTTCATAAAGTTTTTTTTTTTTTTTTTGAAAAAATCATTTTATAATTTTTTTATGAATAAAAATTTACTATTTATAAAACAAATCCAAAATTTTGATTCAGAAGCTTAAATCAAAAAATTTATCTAATTTAAAAAGAAAAAGGTTAATATTCTTGATTTATAAAAAATTTTGACTAAAATCAATAAGGCTTATTATTTACAATGCATAATAATATTAAAAAATTTTTTTCTTCTTATTTAATTTTGTATTCTTTAACAGTTATAATTTAAGTCAATCATAAATATTCAAAAAAAAAAATTTAAAAATATGGTATAATTATTAATTTAAACCAAATATAATTTTTTTATAATTGTTGATCCGTTTGAAAATTATTAGTTGTCAGGTTATATCTAAATTTTATTTTGTACATTTGAATACCCTTTTATTAATGAAAATTATATTTTGAGTTAAATAGTATATTTGGAATATAATAAGATATGCTTTTTTTAAATAAAAAATATTAAAAATAGATAATTTATAAGCTAACTAATATACAAGAATTAGTGATTAAATAAAATTCATTTGAGTTTATAATACATGTATTTTTTTATTGAGACCTTATTGTTTATTAACTAATAAAAAATCATACTCAAAATTATTAAACTCTTTTAGTTTAGATTTTTGGCATTATATAAGTGTTAATTTTTTTAGGTATCCACGAAGAACTAAAATTTTCCTAAATATTCTTCTAAACTACTATTATAATACTTTACGTAATTTTCAAATATAAATATCCTTAAGAAATCTTGGAAACTAAGGTATTTTTTTTCTTTATTTAGTCAATTTTTTTGGACTATTCTTAAAAAAATTTGATTTTTAAATATTATTTTCTATATTAGCAGAATTTATTTAAAGCTTATATTAATAAAAATTTCTTAAATTAATCTTATATTACTTTGAAACTATTAAGTATAAATTTTTTTGAATTTACTTTTTTTTTTCTAAAGTTACTATATCAATTAAATAAAATTCTGATTAAAATTTAACTTAATTCTCTAAATTTATTTCCCGTAAATATAATTTGGATTATTAGAAAATTTATATACTGGGTTTAAATTTTTTAATTATATCTCTAATAAGTGGCGATATTAATCATATTATGTTTGGGCGATTTCATTTTTTTCTGAATTATCATTTTTATGAAACTTGAGATTTCCAGTAAATATTGATATTTTTCTTTCAGATTCAAAAGAATTTTAAATGTATAATTTCTAATTCAATTCACGAATTTATTAGGCTGTAAATTTTACATCAGTTTCAGATAGATTTTATCTTTTAACTATATTAGACGAAAGATTTTTTTTTTCTAATTGAAAATTTTTTAGCCCTTTCACCTTATGAAATAATCGGAATTATCGTTTTTATTTTCTTTTTTTTAATATTTTCTCTCCCTTAGGCACTATTTTGATCTAAAAAGAATATTTATCCATCGATATATATAATAGTTTAAATTTATTATTAATACTAAATAAATATATTTTATTTAAAATTTTTAAAGAAATATTTCCCCATAAGTATTTGCAGTCAATTGATCTTCAATGAAAATTTATCATTTTCGATCTATTCTTAATTTAATTTTATAAAAACATCCGTAATTAGCCTTATATATTTATATTTATTTAAATTTCTCTAAGTTTTGAGTAAATATTTTTATATTCGGCTCAATAATTAACTAAGTTTTTTATAGTTTAATAATATTTTACACATATCTAGGCTATAAAAAATGTAATTTGTTAGGCTTAAATCAAAATGAATAAGTCTAATCAATTTTTTTCATTGAACCAAATAATAAATCTTAAAATGAAGTTTCTAAAATTAAAAATAAAATTATTTTGCTGCACTTTTAAATAAATAATTTTTTTGTAATTTTTAGTAGGAGATATTAATTATTTAGCAATATTTTTTATTTAAATCCTTGAGATCTGATATTTGCACATAAAATTGAAATTTATAAACATATATGCAGATAGCTTGTTCTGAGAACGTATGATAATACTATATATTATTTCAATATAAATTCCCGATTTTCAATTGATTTTTAAAATAACCTATAAATTTAGTTAAATTAAAACTTAAATTTTATTACACATACTTTTTGTTCTCCATTGTTTTAATTGGTATTTTTAATTCGTTTATTTTTAAATACCAAAATATTAATATAAAACAAAATATTTGCTGTGCACTAAAGATGGTTTTTATTTTTATGAGCGGGAACACTTTCGCTTTTTTATCTCTTTTCTCTTATAGAGAAAAGATAATATAATATAATATAATATAATATAATATAATATAATATAATATAATATAATATAATATAATATAATATAATATAATATAATATAATATAATATAATATAATATAATATAATATAATATAATATAATATAATATAATATAATATAATATAATATAATATAATATAATATAATATAATATAATATAATATAATATAATATAATATAATATAATATAATATAATATAATATAATATAATATAATATAATATAATATAAT
>LSSN01001210.1:0-15483 GCA_001970855.1 Smittium culicis | reverse complement strand
GAAATAGCTTGTGTTTTTAATCTATCAACTTCTAATTTATCATTCATGTAAAAATTCTAGGCATTACATCACGGGCATTTAATTATCTTACTCTCGGGCGCAAATAAAATTATATCGCTTTTTGGCATCTAAAAGAATAATTGCATATGGATATTATGGATAATTGACCGATCCTAGCCTAATAATTGAATTTGAGAACTGTTTAATTAATCTAAATTAAAGCACTATAAATTCAAAGTTTAAGATTTGATCTTTTTATAATGTAATGGCTATAATAAAATCTATTTTATTTATAAGAGATGTAAATATAGTAATACTATTACTAATAACTTGTGAGGAAATTTACGAGAAAATGAAAATCAAAAATTTATTAAAAAGAATAAGTTACTTTCTTTTCCATTAGTGGAAAAGCAGATTATTAAACACTGTTTGGTTTGATACATTGACAATATTAAATAAGAAAAGCTGACCAACTAGATTCACTATATTGCTGAAATTAACAATGTAAATTGTAAGCCTTTCAGTTTATCTGATTGTTCTATTTAATAACGGCTTCTTACACTTTGATTCCACAATGCGAATATAATGAAAAATTTCGAAACAATATCTTCAGTGATATTGTAGTGTCATAAAACTATATTTTAGATAGCAAAACCTCAATTGATGAATTAAAATTGAATAAAAATATATAAAGTACTGTTAAAAAGTGGTTTAGGGACTTAAGATGTGTATTATTCTAAGAACAATACACTAAAATTTCACATAGCGTTGTTCTATCCTTGGTCGGGGATGGTGAAGGCAAGGAACATGATTCGGAAGACAGCGATTCCAGAGGAGGAACATCTAGAAGAAGGAGGAACCGATTCGTTTAGAACAATCTGAGACATTATCTGTTTACAAGTCCAGCGTTCGACAGTAATACGGACCTCGGCAGTTTAGCAGCCTATTATAGGAGAGTCAGGTAGATCATTCTCAAATTTGGGTAGGAGCCTATATTTTATTAGTCATGTTGGATGTACGCTCTGTCTAGGAGCTCGATGATCTCAAAGAATTCAATTTTGTTGAAATGAGCATAATTCCATTACTTCTTGTAACTTCAGTCATCCAGCCTACTTGAAGCAATGCCTGTGTGTATCTTTCGGTTGGTAGATTGATCAAATTTCCAATTAGGTACGCAGCTGGTAGACCAGCAGAGGAATTTATTAGTATTAGACTATTAGTTTTTTTATACCTTGAATCAACTTTACCATTTTTTAGTTTATTTTACCGCATATTTTCATTTATTGTTATCGTATCAATAAAATTCCGAGATTAAAAAAAAAACTAATATTAAATGAATACCAAAATCTATTAATATTGGGTTGAATGAATTATCATCTGCTATAAAATTGAAAATATCTAACATATAAATACTATCCATCAAGAAATTAAAATTTTACGCATCTGAATTTTTTTTGATTCAGATAATAAAGACATTTTCGATTTAATCTCTGCTTAAATTATACGATATGGATGTCTTTTTATCAGCTACTATATGACTCCAGGTTACATACATCGATATAAATAATCCTTAGTAAAAATATGAGCTGGCAAAAATACTATTTTTCTAAGAGTAATACTTGGAGAGTCAAGTTCATTAGAGTTAAATTTCTAATAAGGCCCTTTGATTTATAGCTTTGAAAGCATAAATACATTAATTTTTACAATCACAGATAATAAGAATCTTTGCTCAGCAGACTTTTTTTTTTATTGGGAAGATTTGTTTCAACATAAATATAAAATACTTAAAAACAATTTTTAAATTTATAAAAATGTTATAAAAAAGCAAAAATTTTTATCAAAAAAGTTTTCACCCGACTCCCCTTCGCCGCTCTAGCAGCATCATACCCACTGGGCATTGATTCAAGATGCTCATACAGACTTGCTGCTGTTTTTTTTTTCTCTCGCTCTGATTGTATAGTGGCTCTTGGCTTCGTTAGATTTGATATATATGAATTTTCTGTGGATATTTCCTAGATAATACGTGTAACCCAGTTAACCACAAAGATCTAAAAATTTTCTAGATTATAATCAATGTTGCTTTTTTCCTCTTTATAAATTGAAAAACTGAGATATTGTACCTAAAGAATTTTTTTTTATACAAATCTTATGTTCAAAGAGAATTTTAGGTTGTTTATAGCATTTCTATTATTATTTTTTTTTCTTTCAGTTATAAAACTATAATCCTTGCTTTTTTGTTATATGAGGATATCTAAATTTTTTATATTCAGTTAAACACAATACTTAAGTTATTAAACTAAAAAAGGGGAAAATAACTCTAAAATTTTATTTTGTATATTTACATTTTACTTTTAAATTTACTTTTACTATAAATACTGAGTAGTTTGAAATTAAAAAAAAGTGCATATAAAAAAGAAAAGAAAATACACATATACATATGCATATGCATTTATATAAAATCTTATTAACATAATAAAACTGCTGGGTTAACATTAAAACAAATTGAACGTTTTAGGAATAAACAGATAAATAAACAGAAAAACAAGAGACTGTTTTAAAAAAATAGTGTTATTGAGAGAAAACCTCAGCGACAGTCTTCTGTTTAGAATAAGCAAATGTGATTTGAATTATCTTGTATAAATATTTTTTTGATCATTTTTAATTTTCCTATTTATTGAAATTCTATCATATTTATTCACAACCGATCCTTGCTAAAAATTGATATTAAACATTGCCACTTTTATGGTAAAATAGTCGAAATGACTAGTATTTTATCTCATATGTATATCATACTACCTTATACTTTACTAAAAAAAATTTTATTTGCAATATTTTGTCTCTCCGGTTATCTAAACTTTCAATTTTGAGGATATTATTCAACGCACCTCAACATAATCATTTATTGGTAATAATGAATGATATGTTCAACGATTCGGACGATTTTTTTTCTATAGGATGATCACCTCGAATCTGGAAGAGCTTATAAGTTCAGCACAATATGGGATATTCTCAGTGCACATTTCCAGCGTGCTACAGGTGGACAGAACTCGGCTTTTAATTTTATTGTAGATATCCAAGTCGGAAATTCATAACTTTTGATAGAATCCTATTTTTTACTATCCTTGTTAGGCGCAAGCTCAAAATAAGGGTTCAATAACCTCAATATTTTTTTTGAAGTTTATTTAATTTTAATAATGTTTATAACTTGGTATATCTAGCCTGTTTGAAGTATTTTTTGGATACTTTTTAGTTTTTAAATTTTATATTTACTCCTTTAGGCAAGCTAGCTATATAACCTCGGGTGATATATCTGTTTAAAGGCATTAATTTTTTTAATAATATCATCAACTTGAGTAATTTTTTTCTATAATTTTATTTATTTTTGAAACTTTTATTAGTATTTATATATATTGACGAGCTTAATAATACTCTGTTCCCTTGAACTAATACACATAGAATATGTATTATCCGTAGTGAAGGAGAGGAATTGGGTAAGAATTTCTTTTTAGAAAATTTTTTATATCTTATAAGTCTGTTTTAGTTTTTGTTACGTTTTTATTTTTTTTAAATAAATTTCAGATTTAAAGAAAGAACCTGGCAGTAGAATTATCACCTGAATGTTTTTTGTCAAATTGAACTTGATAATTAGAGACTTTTATAAAGTGGTAATTTTATGCTTTCAAAATATAATAATTTTTTTAAAACACGTCTAAGAATAATAGGCCTAATTGATAATCAATATGTTTCATTTACTAAACATATTGTTAAATCTATATAGTATTAATGAATCGCCAGCCCCATTGAACTTAAGCCCGGTGACTATGAAGATGCTATAGAGATGGTGAGGAGTTGCTATAGGGATTTTTTAGTATTAATTTCTATAAAAAATTTATTGAAAAAAATGATAACGTTAAAAGTAACTATAGTTTAATATTTGGCAGATTATTTAATAAAAGTTTATTTTAGCAAGATTTTTTTATCTACAGGTAGCCTTTCGTTATTCGCGATCTTTTTTTTTAAAATGTTCTCACGAGTAACAAGAATCGCGGATAACAAGATTCAATATATGCACTGATTTCAGAATATTTATGTTAATTTGTTCTCTTGAAAAACTTGTACTTAAAAATTCGCGAATAAAAGAAATTTTCTGCAAAAAATATAAAAATGTTATAATAGAATTGCGAATAACGAGATTGACCCAATCAAAAACCCGCAAACTCATTAAAAAGTAGATAAAAAATAAACAAGTATGTACATATTTGGCTATAATTTTATATTTTATTTATAACAATGATTAAAGATAGATATAACCAATTATGATTAAAAAAAATACAAGGTTGTTGGTTCAATAAAAGTTTAAAATAATCAGTAATACTGAATTTCCCAATCATAGAAGAATAAAAAGCGCAAATTTTGAATATTTGGGAATCTTGAAATTTCACATATAACAAAATCGCGAATAACAAGGGTTACCTGTATTCGCGTATTTGCAAAACCTTTAATTGTGCTAATATGACTAGCTGTGCTAGAAAATTGTGAAGGATGATTTAAAGTTACAAACGTGCACTTCATTAGCTAGATATACTGTTAATCCAATAGAGATATGCGATAAAAAGCAACAGAGAATTATTCATTAAGGAACCCAGTGACTGTCTCTGAATATGCAAACATTTCTTTGCGCTCAAAAGAGATTGATAAGCATTGGATAATAATTTACTTTTTTTTATTAGCAAATCATTTTTCAATTATGAGTAAGTTAAAAAAAAACATTATTTATACTAAAGCATTTTTTGTTGTTTTTGCTTCTACGCTTTAATATTCTATAGTAACTAAATTATTTAATTACTATTTTGATCCATCAAAAATCGTACCTTAAATTCATAATCCTATATTATACTATCTATATATCATCTCGAGCATCTTTTAAACCAATTATTAATTCATTGAGAAGCACATCAAGTACAATCTAAAACATCATCTTTTTTAAGATTCACAATTACTCAAATATTTTGTTTTCAAGATGGGTGGAGGCGATTTGGTAATTTCATTTTCTTATACTATTTTTTAAACTTTAAACTATATTATATTCCCAAAAATATTAATTTAATGTTTAATATAATAAATTTCATAGAATTTAAAAAAATCTTGGCATCCATTGACCTTTAGAAATCAAGAAAAAATATGGAAAGTTAAACAAAACGCTGAAGCTGAAAAAAAGAAAATAGAGCAGATCCAAAAAGAACTTCACAAAGAAAGGCAACAGGAGGAATTCCAACGACTGCAGGAATCTGCTGGAATAAGGTACCTTTCTCCCTCTTATAATTATAGTCATTAACATCTTTTTCCGCCTTAATTAATCCATTTTTAATCTTATCCTATCATAGAAAGGCTAGCGATAGATTAGAATGGATGTACTCAACTCCTGCTACTAATGGTCAAGTGCCAACCGAAGATCTTGAATCATATTTACTCGGAAAACGAAGTATCGATAAATTACTATCTTCAAAACAAGAGGTGTCTTTTTATTTACTTCATTATTTTGAATATCTCTTAACTTTGTTTTTTCTTTGTTATTCTTTCACGCAGAATGATTTAGGCTCTGGTTTGGCTGTCGATTTATTTGAACAATCCAATAAAAATGCAAATAACATTCGAGATACTCAAGCAAAAATAAGAGAAGATCCATTATTAGCAATTAAAAAACGGGAGCGTGAAATTATACAACAGACTTTAAAAAATCCTTTAAAAATGCAAGAGATAACAAAGGTATTTTACTAATTATTTTACTAATTAGTTTACTAATTAGTTTACTTTACCACAATATTCCACCTTTGTAACCTATTTATTTACTACTTTTTTAATTTATTATATCTCTTCTACCTCTTCCATTCTTTTAGAAACGTGATAAATCACTAAAAAAGAAAGATAAATCCCACTCTTCTAAAAGCTCTAAAAGACACAAGTCTTCAAGCTACCAAGATAAAGAGAAATCTGACGCAAAAAAATCTCACCAAAGATCTAGCAGTCCACCTAAAACACTAAAGCAAGTTAGTACTCCTACTCTCAGCAATAATACTTCTAACAAAGAAACTTCCTTTAAGCCCCCTACCTATTGCCGTAAAGATATTGAAAGCAACCATACCACTTACGACCATACTTATGACAAAAATGGTTTACATTCTTATGAATCTAGACAAAAAAATGATTTTCGTACCACATCTGATAAAGATCAAAAAAATCATGACTATAAACATTCAAAAGATAAACGTTATGAACAAAGTCCGAGGCGCAGCGAGGATAGGAATCGTAAATATGATAGAAATAATGACTACAATTCTAAAGCAAGCGGCAGTAGATACAATAATCGAAATGAAGTCCATGATAGAGATCATCATAGCAATTCATCACATTATAATCGACCAAAACGAGAGTATGACACTCATCTGACCAGTAGACATATTCAAGAATCTGCTGTTTCTAGCGATCATATGGAAAAAGAAAGAAAAAGAAAACTAGCTGAAATGCAGCTTAATGCAAAATCTGTAGAAGATTCAAGAAAATCATATGTTGAAAAAATTAGGCAAGATGAAAAACAAGAAGAGATTGATTCTTTGAATGAAAGGATCAAACATTCAATCAATGGAACTACCTCATCTTATTTGGAGCAGATTAATGATTCTGCCTATGGTAAAGATAGCCAAATGTCTCTTCAGGACCGAATACATAGAAATCGTGCCTTCTTATCACGTGATTTATCAGCCGAAGAATAAATTTTTTCTAATATTTTATTTTTGCTAGAATTTATTTTATTCTACTATTTTACCTTCACATCTTATCCTCTTGTACTATACCTTACGCCCTTCGCCTAATCCCAAATCACGCAAAAATTTACTAACTATACACCATGAATTAAAATTCATTATACAAACACATTTGTTTTAATTCATAGTATTTCAGTTGATAAATAATCTAGAATCAATAAAACAAAGTTACTATATTTCTTACGTAATAAATATTTGTTTAAACAAAAAATGAAATCGTTTTATTTGCAAGTCTAAATTACTATAAATATATGATATTATGCTATTATTTTTTAATTGCGCCTAGTGTACTTTGTACTTAAGACTAAATTTTTATAGCTGGAAAAATAAACTCTTAAAATAGTTTGAAATCTTAAATATCATTATTTTAGAAACATATCCAGTGAAAAAAGAAAAAAATTTCAAAAGTCGCGAGAAATTATTTGTGATTAGAAACAATATTTATGACTAAAGCCAAATGAAATGTTTTTATAATTATTATAGCTTCATTAATACAACAAATACATTTATACTAGCTATGATTTACTACATCTATAAATATCTCACTGAAATTAATTTTTAGATATGGATAATTTAAATAAACATAATAAAAATTTACGCCGCTTTTACTAAATAGAATCGATTTTTGTTTCATTTATAGAATGACTTTAAACTTACAAGTTTTTTTTTTTATATACTAGTGCCAAATATTATTACAATTTATTTGACTTCTAAACTCAAGCTGTTTGGGACTCAAATTATAAATCTAATTCAAACAATAAGTTTACTATTTGTTGAAATCGAAATAGTAAGGAAAAAATTGTGATCCTGAATGAAGAAAATTTTTTATTTCTAGGGAGCTGCAAGTATAAAATTACATAAATTAACATAACCTGACAATAAAATTTTAAATAGTTCTAGAAAATGAACTCAAAGTAAATATTTACTAAACCTTTATTCGCTTTTAATACTAATTAGTTGTAAATTTTCGGTCAGTGACATACGGTTATAAAGATGCTGCTCATTTTTTTCTATTCTTCATAATATCTATCTAATGATACCAAAACTTAAATATAAGTTTTGTGATGAGAATAAAATTATGAAAGTTTATTATAATGATATTTAATAAATAATACCTTATAAAGCAATGCAAATGCCATTTAACAAATAAACACTGTATTATTTATTTATTTATTTATTCTAGAACTATATTTATAATTAACTTTTCCTTCATACAAGAATGAGACTAGATTCATTAAATGAGCTCGTTAAAAAACTAAAACAAACTATATATTTTTTTATGCTCAAAAAATATTAAATATTATAAAAAAAATTGATTTAAATCCTAGCCTGCTTTTATCTTATACTTATTACTAAATCAGGTTTATTGAAATTTTTCTCTGATTGGATAAAAAAAGATTTCTTTAATGGTTTTATCAAGAAATTTGACATTAATTTAGCTAAAACGAAAAATATTTATTTAACTACAAAAATGTTTAGCTTTATTAACTATTTAATGAATTAAGTTTAATGTTTTTTTAGCTAGTAATTTATTTAAATATAATATAATATAATAAAGTTTAGACTAAAAATTTATTTTAAAACAAATATAGTGATTGAATTTACCTTTTAAACCCATATAAACGAATATTTCGCATGTTTAAAAGCTGTTAAAATTATATCCAATATATTTAAATAATCTTTGTTTAGAATATTATGATAAATTTAGTGCGAATTATTTATATATTTTTGATATTAAATGAATTAAAACCGAACTTATTTACAATACCAAATTCGTGTATATAAATGCCGCTTTTACATAGGAAGAATACGTCCACGATTTTAAGCAGTAGGTAGAGATACTCACATTTAAATGTATTTATATTTATATTGTGTGACGCCGATAATTATTAATTTTTTCAGCTGCAATAGTTAACTAGCAATATCCCTGAGTGTATAGAAAATAAACCATATTAAAATTGTGATTAAAGTTGTAATTTTTTATTTTTTATGATTTATTTGTTTTATTGGTTAATATTGTATAAAGGCAAGGTCATAAATGATAGAATTTCAAAACAATCACAATTCAGAATCTACCCTATCGTTTTTTTCTAATAAAATGGCAAAAATAAATACCTACTTTGACAGACTGGAAAAAACAATAAATAATTTTTTTTACTTGTTTTTTATCTAGTAAAAGTTAGATTTATTATATTTTAAAAAATAAGTAACTTGTAAAAAACAATATTGTTATAAAAATTAACATTATATAGAGCGTAAGAAATAAGTGCGTTTTTTTTAATTTTTTTTTCAAATTGCGATTTTTAGTAAAAATTATTGGTAATTGTAACTCTTGCAATTGTTTTATAAAAATAACGTGTTGACATTTATTAATAAAGTTTTATATATCAAATAATTAGATTATTACTCTTTATAAGCATTAACACGATCTGATGTTTTTTATTCCAGACAGAGCTACAGTGGACATTTTTGTTTTGGTTTTTTTCTACACCAATTCATATTCTTTTTATCCTTCTAATGCCGAAAACTTCTTTTTAATAATCAGGGTCAAAGTAGTATCAGAAAACATGGTACCTTTAAATATATTTAGAATATGTATGGTATGATATGATTATTATATCAATAATTAAATTTCTTCAAAAAAGTTATTCTTGATATATTTTTTAAACCTTTTAATTTCTCTGAAAAATCTAAGAATAGATTTCAAACTCCTCTGCATATATAAATTTTGAATCTATTATTAATATATATAATGACATTTAGCCTCCATACTTTCGCTATGTAATAAAAGCATTTTCATAAAACCTTCTTATCAATCGAGAATCACCTTGAATTCCACTACTCTATAGAATATATCAAACCTTTTAGTCAACTGAATCAATCATTTTTGCCACACTTAATTTTTTAAACTAAAAGAGTCCTTCAATATATAATATTAAATTGTATATCACAACAAAATGATAAATTCGCAGATTTCAAATACTGAATTTACATCGATTCGGATATATTAGATCTGTAAATAACATATTTCTGATAAGAAAAATATGAAGTACATGATTAAAATTTTAAATTTCCAAGGTGTTAAAATATTCATAAATTTACTTTTTAAAAAAATTATGTTGTGATCCATAAGATTTGTTTACGTGATTTTGCAATCGAGTTTATATAAGCTTCGGTTGATTGTAAAAAACGCTCAAGCAGTTTCTAAAAATTTAATTTCATGATACGGCGGAATTTTTTTTCTAGTTACCTAATTATAAAGAAAAGTAGATTATAAATATATCAATCGAATATCTAAAAGTTACGAAGTTTATTATAATCTTCTCTATAAGTTTTCGAAAATTTTATAAATCAATTTATATCGTTAAAATCGACTATTTTAACCATTGATATATCATAAACTCCAATGTTTGTATTAATTAAAGCTGTGTTTCCTTTCATTGATATACTATTTCGCTTTTTAAATTATATCGAATTCTAATCATATTAACATTTTCAACAACATCTATATCACTTTTAATTTCTCGTTTTAAAACTTAGATAATTTTTTATTTTTCAATTTTATTTACTTAAATAATTTTTTACAATTATAGTTTATTCCTTTTTTAATATCTTTATAGCTATAAATGACAATTTTAGGCGCGTAATAAATCTAACTTACATGACTTGAAACGAACAAAAGCATGGTTACAATCACCGCCAATAACTTGAAAAAAGTATTACCGGCTTAAAAACTTATATAGTATAAAAAAAGACCAGCTGAATTTTGATAGAAATAAAGAGTTGGAATATCAGATTACTCTTAGCAAAATATATAATTTTATTTTATTTTATTTTAACTTAATGCTGAAACAAAAAAAACATTTAAATATTTTTAAATGAATGCAAATTATAAACTTTTAATTTTAATTATCTTTTTTATTATATAGTACAATCAGAAAAATAATAATCTATCATGAAGGAATAAGTATTAAAAAAAACAGGATTTTATAGAAGATTTAGTAAAATATATTTCCATTTGATTGAATCAGACTATTCAACCCTAACATATGAGCTAGACTTGAATTGAGCTACAAAATATACACTACTATATTGTATAATAACATACTAATTCTTAGAACCATTCAATTATTGGTTCAGAGCAAAATGACATCAATAGTAAGATGTTTATAAAACTAATTAATATATTAATTCGTTATTTTTTTTATGATTATTATATATATATATATATAGAAGATTATGTATTCACTGAAGAATTTTTCGAAGTTTCAGCTTGTTTGTGGATTAATTTCATTATTTCTGATTTTAATTGATTTATAGTTTTCTGATAGCTTTTTTTTTAGTAAGATGGATTTGATGTTTTTTTAAAGATTTTATGAAGATAAATTCGAAGAAAATGGGTTGTATACATTTTTTAGATTTGTTATTTTATGATTTTTTTTGTTTAGCTTTAGTATTTGATTTTTATTTAGTAAAAAAAGACAAAATATCAAGATTTAATAAAAATTTATACTACTGTTATAATTGACCAAAAATAAAGTTAATATTTAAGAAAACACTAAATTCTTGTATTTAGTCTTGTATTCTCTTTCAAATGAATATTTTTCGATTCTCTTTAGTTCAAGAGTTGGTCATTGATTTTATATTATTCCTTTGTTTTGTTTTTAGGATAATTTTTTGATCTTCATTATAGTTATAGTTGCCCACAAAGATCACTTTTTTAAATAATCCTATAGTTAAAAATAATTGAAGTTTGTGTTTGTTTTTTGTAACTTTTTTTTTGAATTGACATTTCTTTATATTTTTCTTTATAATTAATGACTTTTATTTCGATTGTAATGTTAATTTTATTTCATTCGTTGCTTATTACAATTTTGATTTATGTTTATTTTTAGAAAGACTCTTTTACAAGGAGAATTTTCAGAGAGTAAAAGAAACCAAAAGTATAGAATCTGACTAGAAAGGTAATTCTTCATCGAATTCTATCTTATAGATATATTTAGATGGTACTCCTGTTCCAGAAACGGCTTTCTGCATAAAAATATACGCTCCTTGAAACCATCAGTCTCTTCGAATACTTTGGCAGAATCAGTGAGCTCTTTGTTAATGCAGTCTTTAGTCATAACAAACAGAAATGTTTTTTTATGTTTTAGATTATAAACTTTTATTGTTACTTTATAATTTGTTTTTTTTTTTGGAGGGGTTTTAATAAATAATTTTTGTGCTAGTTAAAATAAAAATTTATTATAATAAAGTGAAGCTTGATTCATCTTTTATCAAATATTATATTAATTTATTTTTTGTAAAAATGAGGTTTAATAAAATTTATAAAATTGTTCAGTTTTGGCTAGATATTGAATTTTTACTGAATTCATTTCGTAATATCTGGTAATTTTTCTCTAATCGTCAAAATATTATGACTATGTATAGCTTTATTATCTTATTTAGTTCAGATTTTTTTGAATCTAGTAGTCGATTATACATTTTTTATATTACTATAAGTTTAAGTATAAAAAATTTTACATTTGATTCATTGATGATCTGCATACTATTATCTTGCGATTTAGGTTTAATAAGAAGTGGATTTCTAAAATTTTGTAGACATTAATTTCAAATCTACCAGCAAAAATTTGATTTATTTAAAATAAGCTCAAGCTATACTTTATTATTATCTTTTTTTTGTATTAAGAAAACCAATATTTAAAAATTAGTATTCGTTTGATTTTCATCTGGGAGTTCTCGTTGATAGTTTTCACTTATACATTTCGCAGTGTAAATCCTACCTGATACGAAGTCCTTAGTTTCAAAATTTCTTAAATAGTTAAAATAAAGCGATTGTGTCATTTTATAATTAAACTATTAGATAGATAAGAGCGAAGCAAGTTGCTTAAACTTTATTTAATCTAATTTGATTCGATTTTTAGTATAGGATATTTTTTATCAAATATATATAAAAGGGCAAGATCCCATTTTTTTTAGAAATGAGCGTCGAAAAATAAAAACACTATTATACAAAACTCCTCATAATCATTTTAATATATTAAAACCAATATTTTTCCCAGTCTTCAAAATAAATCCTATCTATAAAATTAGGTACATAGTAATTCCATTAAATGTGACATGTATCAGATTCGTATAAATGTTTTACGTCATAACTATTTTAATATTGATCATTTTCAATATAAGATATAAACAAAAATAATCAGTTCTTATACTTTCGTACCTTTTAATTATTTTATTCCATTCCATTCCATTGGCATAAATTAATAATTGAATTTTCATCAAAAATTCAAAATTATAATACCTCAAAGAACAAATAAATCATTTTTTAAAGTGAATTTATTATTTTAATTAATAACCGAGATTTTTTGCACTCTATTTTATTTTAAATTTTTTAATACGCAAAATTTCTGAGATAATGGATTTTAAGTGTTATTGAAAAATAAAATAATGATCAGAATTTCGAAAAAATCAAAATTTTGTGATCCAAATTTTGAAAACTTATACTTAATGTAACGTTTAAGTTAGTGAGACTAAAAAAATTTAAATTATAATACCATTTATCATAAATATTGGTACGTTTTATTGAGCTTAAATTAATTGGATATTTGTGATTTTATATTATTTATAACTCAATATAATTATTTTTTTAGTTGTAAAACAAAGCGAAGCTATCTTATCATTATAAAAATCTCTCTAATCATTATTTTTGGATTAATAGTAGCAATTTGAGTTTAATAACAATACTCAAAATCATTATAATATGATCAAATGTATGACTGATATAGAAAAAAAACACAAATGGCTATTTTACTAAACTAGAAATTATTTTCGTAGAGACGATTATTTGTATCAATATTATGATATCGGAATAAATACTCAATTAAAATATATAAAGCATTTAGAATTTTATAACATGCAGTTTACTATGTAATTATTAGTAAAATAATATATTGAAGCTTGGAAAATATCATTAGATATAAAAATGTACATCTCAATACTTATTTAACTTAGATATTGTAGTTTGGAAAAGTTAAAAAATTTTTGTAAAATACAATTATTTTAAATAATTATTTTTCAACAAATTACTTTTAAACAAACATTTTTTATTTTTTCTTAAATATATAAACTTATAACTAAAAACTATAAAATAAATGAATTTCTTAAATTATATATTTTTTTGATAAAAAGTCATATTATACATATAATATAAATATTAATATTTCATGGATAAATAAAAGAAAATTCTTATTGTCTCAATAAAAATAGCAAAATATATTATTCAATTGCACATATATAATGTCAATTTTATATATCTTGTTCTAAATAAATAAATTTATGGATATAATACCATAATATCTATTTATACATTATTTAAGTGATATACGATTACTTTAACTATGAAAATTATAATCAGGATGATAAATTTTTTAAAATCCTGGTTGAAAACAAATTACCATGACCAAAATTAAAGTCAAATGTTATTTAAATTTTACAATATTGATTAAGTCAGATAAAAAATTTCACTTATAGATAAAAATTTTATCAGGAATTAGTAAACATAATTATAAACTCGAATTAGTGTTCAAATAACCTAGATATATTGTAGTTATAATATTAATTGTTTAATATTTCTATATCGGCTCTCATTAATGATAATTTTAATTCATTTGATATCATTAAAGATTATGAATAATATAAATACGCTTTTACTCCATCGAGTTTATTATTTTTATGAATTATTTAATAGTTTCCAGTATTATATCTTCCAAAAATTAATACTATTCAAAAATAATTATTTAGTAAAATATATTAAATTAAAATTCATTTTTTTCGGTATAGTTTATTCTTTATGCAATATAATCATTACTAGAATCGCTTATTTATGCTAGATTATTACTGATATGCAATTTATTCGTGATATGTAACAGTAATAATACTGTGCTTTAAATGATTTTGCATCAATTAAAATTCCAGTACATAACCCTAATAATATTTATATAATATTACATAAAAGACAAACTATAATTTATTAAATTAGTATAAATATTTTTCTAAAAATTATATACGATTAAACAAGAATAGAAAAAAAAAAGCATAGTCTCAGAAAGAATAAAAGTATATATTATAATTATTTTTGGTCTGTTCGAGGTGGTAAAAATATCTTTGAAATATACAAATGAAAAAATAATGATTAAAAGTTAGACAGATATTACAAAAATAATTTTTCAACCGACCCTCCTCCACCGCTCTAGCAGCTATATGCCCACTGGCCATTGGTTCAAAGGTCCTGGTGAATCACTTATACTTCGGAGTATAAGTGTTCTGGGAACGCAGATGCCGTTCAAAAAATTTGGCTGTTTCCAGCTCAAAATTTTGATCGGCTGTGCCAGCTCGAAGCTGGCTCAAAGATTGTTTAGACTCCCCCCCAAGGAGTTTTCCAACTAGCCCCAACTGGGCTTCGTTGAAATTTGAAAGTAAAAAAAATTCGTCAGAACTGATCGGCATCGGTATGAACCGGCCGATCGTCGATGATCGGTGATTTTTCCACCGGCTGCAGCTCAGAAGTATGTGGTCGACCGTCTCAGGCACACACAAGTTGCAGCAGGGGCAAAAATTTTTGAATTTTTGGTCGACGATTTTCATGTTCGACAGGCGCTGG
>LSSN01001209.1:0-62116 GCA_001970855.1 Smittium culicis | reverse complement strand
ACAAAAATTCAGTTATTTCGCAAATAATCATTAAGAATGAATTTCCTATTGAGCATTGTTTAAATAACTTTAATATTTCCGAAATAAGTCATTCGATTATTTTTTTTCAAGGTAACTAATTAAAGCGTACATGTTTAACTTTTTAAGCCTAGTTATTTTGTAGTAACTATGTTTTATTGGAAACATGTCTAGTAACATATGATAACTAGATGTATTTAGAAACATCTGGTTTTATCCCAAATAAAACAACTTATTTCGAAATAAAAATTTCGCTTCCATTTTTTGGCAAATAAAAAATCTAAATTCAATCAAACGATTTTGAACAGAAAATTATGTACATACAGAAAAAGTCAAGATCATTTTATTAAAAAAATTTCACCTCTCCCAAATACATGCATCTCTATTTCCCCATTATATTCATATCCCGTTCAACATACTAAAAAAAACGGGTTAATTGATTATTTTATGATAAAAAAGTATACGTACTATTTGCTATTATTAAACATAAAGAATATATTTGAATGAGCCTAAAATCGAAAAATTTACTAATAAAAGTGTTGGTTATATTAGATAGGCTAAAAATATATTAACTCTGTGGAAAGAGTTGTTCATAATTGAGAAAAATGAATATTTTACATACTTGTGATTATATGCTAACATTTTAGTAGAAATCAGAATGCTCAAAGCATTTATTATAGTTATTCTCTAAAATAAATTCTTCTAACAATATTTGATTGGTGACTTTCATGGCTAAGAGTAGTATATACGTTAATCAGCTGATAAATGTTTAAAATTTAAATATATTTGACTTATTCTTTTAATTTCTTATACTGTCGTCTACCATTGAACATTTTTAAAAAATGAATCTGGCGATTCCCAGCAATTTAAAATTAGATTTTTTATTTGCCACCATTCTAAAGCAAACAAATGATTAATAGAGTTTTGGAATTATATTATTTTTATTGAAGTTGATTGTATTTTGTGGACCAAAATAAGTTTATCGCCCGCGAAAGGGATACAAGGTCAAAACGATTGTATGTTTTTTGGCCAATAGTAGTTAACAAACAATATTAATTCTGAAATAACTTATTTATTTAGCACTTTAATTTTGATTAAGAATTTAGTTGATCTTCCTGATATAAAAAAAAAAAAGAAAGAAATTAGTTGAGAATTAAGAAATTACTCACCCATATCGAAATGACGACTAATTTCCAAACTCCTCGAGCTAAATCGAAAAGTATCAGATATTATAAAATTTTTTAATTATTTCTTATTGGCGATAGAATTTTTTTTCCCGGTTCTTGCGAAATAGCTGAATTTAATTAGTATTTTGCTATTCAAATATCTTAAAATCTATCTTCGTTATATAATAGTTCTATTATGCCTTTTTTTGAGGCTTTTCCCGTTCAAAAGTAGACTGTTTTAGCGTTTCTTAAGATTGCTATTTCGCAATCAAAAATATACAAAACTGATATTGATATATATCTAGTTTTTTTTTTTTATAAATTAACTAAACCACAATATAAAATTTTTTTAAATGCGTTGTTATTATGGCTATTATTTCATTGAGCTCGAGTGATTAAGATTCAATAAGACTCAAAAAGTAATAAAAATGGGTAATTTAGCGTGATTTGTATTATTTAATCCTTTCCTGCTAGGTAGACTGGTTTTGGTTTACAATGCATACTCAACTGCGTTCGATAATAATGATTAAATTCCGAGATTAAAATAGTTATTAGTGTAATGTAAAATAGCAGTTTGTAATAAATGTGCTTATAAATCATAAGCGAATAATTAAATTAAAAATTTTCAAAGTGTAGGTCAGGAAAGGGTTAGCGATTAAAAGTGGCACCAGACATAAAAATGTCTGAAAAAAAAACATTCCGCTGTAGCCAATTAACATGGTTTCATTCAATATAGTATAATTTAAGTTCAGACTAGTATTTAAATAAAGTTAAATATTACTGTGCCAACAACTGATTCATACCAAACTCAAACTTCCCATAAGTAATCATATTATTGCCAAAGATGAAAAGGTTAAAATTGATAACCATTTTGAAAAAAAATTCTTTAGTAAGCTATAATTTGCTGAACAATAAGAAATACGAGCTTAAGGCTGAACCGATATCGAGATAATTTTAGTTAATAGTGATTAAAAGCTAAGTTTGGCTTAAATATTTAGATTTACCACTATACATCAAAAAAAGTATCTATAAATCTAGTATAAACAAGTTGATAAAATTTTTTTTACTTGAAATGAGACAAAATGCTGTTTTTTTATAATAAGATGGCCTGAAATTTGTAAATGATGAAAAAATGAGTAATACTAATGTAACCTTACTAAGTGTATATTTATTTAGTATTAATGGATTGAAAAGATAAGTGTTTTTCTGGAATGATACTTTCGAGTAAGAAAATAAAATCGTAAAAAAGCTTAGCAAATAAAAAGGGCAAAATGATAGAAAAAGGTTAAACCAGATGGTATAAAAGTGGGGTAAATTTTATACGAGTTTAATTTCCATTATGTAGTAAATAAGAAAAAAAAAATTATGTCTATCTTTTCCTTGATTGGAATTTTCCAGATTTGAGTTTTTTAGCAGATGGCTTGGAGAAAGGATTTATAGAGCCAGCGGAGGAAGATGAGGGAGCGCGCTTTTCAACAACGCTCTTTCTTTTAGCATTTGAAGAGGATGCAGCTCTGGATAAGGTATCGATACCAGCAAAGTCTTCCAACCCCTAAATAAATAAAAGCGTAAAAATTTTTGTTAGTAAAAACAGATACTTTTCAAAAATGAAGACAAATTTTTTGATAATTTTTGTGAATAAGAATAAAAATAAATATATTACAGCAAATTCGTCGTCGAGGCGTAAAGTTCCCTGTTTGAGACGTTTTTTGTCTTTTTTGGATATGGTCATACGGATAAAGTTATCTTCTTCATATTTTTCTCTATGTAATCTATCAGCTTCGAATTTTTCGTTTTGGGCAACACCTACAGTGCTACTAGTACCCCAAGAAGAAGATTTTTCGGGTCTAGCATCAAATTCGGAAATGAGCTCGTTGATAATTTGTGATTTTTTGGCGCGCTCTTTAAGGCGGAGTTCAGCTTTTTCGCGCTTAGCTTTAAGCGAATCATCTTCATCGTAATGAACTGGAATAAGTTTAGGAGGCTGGTAAGCTTTATTCGGATCTGATTGTTGGAGAGAAGAGGAAGAATGGGACTCGAGAATACCCTGAGCTTTTGCAGACGCCATTAGACTATCTAATTTTGGTTTATATAAGGATTCTGATTCGTCTTGGTTTAGAGGATCAACTTGCTGGGAGGAGATATCTTCAGGATTTGTTGAGCCTAGTTTGGAAGAAGATATTTGTGGGTCATTAGAGTTGGCTGTTAGAGCAGTTCTGATTAGTTTATCTATTTGGTAACGCATTCGTTGTTCAATGGGCTTTATTTTTTCCAAGTATAGTCTGTTTTCAATTAGTCTATCAATAACGGGATGTGATTCGATATCGATTTTGTTTAATTTTAGGGTGGCAACAAAGGACAGATTGGAGACATATTCCAATAGAGTATCTAGTTTATATTTATTTATAGTTTAATAGGTAAATAAGTTGGATTATGCAACGATATGTATTAGTAAAATAGGAATAGAATCGTACAGTATTTTATTGTAAGTAAACTTATTCCTTGTTCGGTTTCGTAATCTTTCGAGGATACACTATTGAAAAATATTTAAAAAATTAACGAATGATAAGAATTTATATTGGATTTAACAAGTATAATATCTCGCAAAATATAAATTGTTTTATGCAATGGAAAAGGAAACAATTACTTTTCTGACAGTTTATCAACAACAAAAGCTAGTTCGTTAGCTAAATTGCTGATTTGCGATAAGTGGGAGTTGAAATTGTCAATTTCGAGTGCCATTTTTGATATTTTAGAAGAAACTAAACAGTAACTCTGTACCGATGAAAAAGAACAATTAAGATTTAGGGCAAAGTATGTACAGCTAATTTTATAATTATGTTGATTTTTGTTGTCGAATGTTATTTTTGGAAAATAGAGAGCAGTCGATGCTGTGAAATCGAGGTGTTTGCTAGATTTAAAAAATAAAATCTAGAGTGATTTTAAGACAAAGGTAGATTGGAAATGGTTATTAAAAGCGATAAATGTTAAATATTTGCGTAAAATAAGCTGTAAATATAAGTATAAATTAATTTTTGCAAACTAACAAAAAAAAAAATTTTTTTTTATGGTTGAAAGAAATTTATTAAATGGGTATTGGCCAAGTTAAGTCAAATCAAATTTGTAAATTTAGTAAGGGAATAATTCAATTGGGAGCGAATAATATAGGCCTCTAATTCGCAATTTCAGTATACCAGTCTTCCTAGCTGGTCTTTAACACAGAGCTTTAAATGTTTGATATGCTGGACTCTATCTAATTTAGAAATTCTGTCATTCAGACGGGTTAGGCAGTGCGTAAGATCAGGTGAATTCCGCTGTCAGAATGAACGGGTTCAGATAGCTGACCGACAGCGAGGGAGTATGAAGCAGACTCGAAGGAGGGCTGCATCTGGCCTCTACCAAAGAAACCTAGATCTCCGTGTCGTTTGGCGCTGGAGCAGTCGCTTTCAGTGGAGGCTAGATCAGGCAACGTAGCTGCACCGGTCTGAATTTGGTGCTGGAAGTTGAGGATCATGTCGAGGGCTTCTTGCTTGCTTCTTGTAATGTTTTCCTATAAGCGCGGCGTCATAATAAAATAAGGCTGTTAAAAGGCTATGTCTTTTACACTATAAAACCGAAATCAAGAAACTGAATTTTTTGATTCGGGGCAAAAATATAATATATTTTACGCTTATAAAATTTATGTGCAGCTATAGAGCGTGCACAAGGGTAATGCGGAAGTATGTATACAAAGGGAGGAGGGGATTTTAGTGCTTACTTGCTTCCATGAACTGGGTCTTCTGCTTCCATTGTGTTTTACAAGTAGATGCGAAACTCTAATTTTCCCAGAATTTTGATCAGCAGCGAGAACATCTTTACCAGATGGAGGATCCCAGCGGCTTTCCTTTGTTACAGTGTTGAAGTAATAAGGCATGTTCCTTGAACGCGAGGTGCGAACCTCCCAGTTTGGTGGAAGTGCAGAGTTTCTATCGCTCTATAAACGCGCATAGATATGTGTAAAAAAAAAAGAAGTTTATTATCGAATGATATAAAAAGTACAGAATAGATGTATGCTGGATAAATATGTTTTAAATTTAGGATTATATTGATATTAAGTTTCATGCTTTTAATACGTAAGGTTTGAGTAAATAAGCTTGGTTATGATAGTGGATGTAAACAAAAGCTTACCATGGTATATAACTATTGATGTTTTATTAATATAGATAACTGTTATAGAAATTTATAAATATTATAACGGAAACTGAACAGTTTACTTTGAATTAGTTTTCGTTGAGGTCTTGAAAATAAATTGGTATTTAAATATTTATTTAGATGAAATATGAGCTGACTGCGTTTCTGAAATTCAGTTATGAAATCTGTAAAGGCTAATAAAAAAAATTTACGATTAGTAATTGCGTAGTCTAAATATTCAAAATATGCTTTTCTCCAAAAAAATAAAATAAAATGCGGAAAATTAGCTTTTGGTATAGGCTAACTCTATTGGCCTATACAAACACCCCAATTTTTATTGCTTATTTTCACCACAGTATAATAGCCAGTAATTCTATTGGGCTACATATTAATAAGAAATTATTGCGCAATTCCAACCTAAATCCAAAGTATTTACATATTTAACTTTGAAATTATTGTTTAGAGTGTGCTATTTATTTAGAAATATGCGTAGACTATAGCCTATTTATAATCCTTAATAAACCAAAATCGATAATATCTACTAATTTATTAAATTTAATCTTTTCTCAGCTGAGGCGAAAAGATATCTAAACTCAAATCATTGAGCATTTAAATATTTTATTAAAAGCAATTAATTGAAATAAATATTTTGTTATTCAACCATACCTGAAAATGGGCAACCATATCAACTCTAATATCTGATCACAAAATTAGTTTTGTAAAAAATAGTCATTATTTTCCTGATTACTTGACTGGAAATCAATTATTTTAATTGTTTGTATCTATATATTTGTTCACATACGAAATTTTATTTATCTACACAATCCCAGTCGAATGCTCTATTTTTTTAAACATATGGTGGTACATAATTCAATTACTTTCTCCATTTCAGAAATTCAAAACTTCCTAATTCCTTCGATATATTGAATTGGGAAAATATTATGTATGTCGTGGAGATTTTAACGCGACATTTTTCATTTTATAAATTTTCTTATAGCCGTTTATATCAAAAATAAACGTTTAAGCTAAATTCTTTTTCTATTTTTATTCGGGGTATTACTACCAATGATTAAAAAATAAACTATAACAGATTTTAATAAAATTGTACTCCAACGCGCTACTGAAAAAAAAAAAATTAACTATTTTTTGTTAATTTTTCATATAGAAACAGTTCATATTTAAATATCCCCCTCATCATATTTTTTTCATTACTTTTTTCACTTCCTAATAGAAGAATTTATGGTCCTAAAAATTTCTGCGGTTTAATATAATTCCCAACCTCGACATATTTTTAAACTACCCCTCAACTTTGGCAAATATTTTATAAAGTTGATGTAGCTTCTAGTAGGGGTGTATGTTTTGAAGAATTGATTTAATTCATGCTCGAGTTTAAATTAATAAAAAAAATTTTTTTTCACAGTTTCCAAAAAATAAACACGACTAACTTGTTAAAAATAAATTCGATTCAAGTATTATATCAAATAAATAACTAGTATATTAAATTTAAAAAAAAATTAAATTAAAGTGGATTTTTTCTGTTTAACGTCTTCTTAGTCCTTGATTTTTTTAAAAAATAAAAAACGCGAATTATAAAAACAATGATAGATTCCATACTAACGCAGCTAAAAAATTTTATTTTCTAATAAACTTTAAAAACCCCCCCAGCCATTTTGGCGGATTAAGCGCCCATTTTATCGGCTATTTATGCATTCATATATCTAAACATCCAAGCTTAATCATATTTAAGAGGGAAGGTGAAAGTGAGCCAAAAAAAAACTCACATTTAACCCTTTCCCGTCCAACACTATTTATTAAAGATAAATTTATTGATTCGTTTATAATTCATAAGTAAAATATTTGCAGTTTTTTACAATAAAACAATACCTCTTAAAATTTCGAAAGTAAACTATTATGGTATAACAAAGTTGGATATATTTGGCAGAACAAAAGCAGCCTTCCTCGCGTAAAAGGGTTAAATAAGATTCGGAATAAGTACATAAAGCCAATTTATTCGCTATTATTTACGATAAAAAACGGGAAAGTAAACGTAATTGAAACCATTGTGAATATAAAATTCCGGATGAAATAAAAAGGATTCATTTGACAGCCATTTTGAATTCTAAATCATGTTAATTTCGGCCTTGCTTGATTACTCTAAGCGGTCAAAAAAACAAATTAATAGTGCATAAGAGCCTTGTACACTAATAACCAATCCAATAAATACAAATAGCATTCATAAAAAATACTCAGTAATAGTAATAAGAATGTTGATATTCATATGTGAATTGAGTAATATGAATGCGAATCCAGAAATATGGTAAAAAAATGCAAATGAACGTAATTCCGTAGATTAGTATGGAGACTTGGGAAGAGATTTTAGTGGATTTATTTTAATTCAATAGCAGTATTATATTGCTACGAAATAAAAACAGCAAATTAAAAAAAAAAGATGTGAAAAATTACGTGTTGTATTTAATGAGAGATCGATTGTAATTTGTGGAAAATACAATTCAAACTGCTTGCAACTATTTATAGAACAATGCTTTTTTAAAGATAAAAATAGAGGTGGACAAAGAAAATTGAGAATGAAGTTTTCTTTTTTTATTAGAAAAAATAAGCTGTTATAAAAAATCATTATTTCTATTAGTTATATTTAATTCTAGTATTGTGAATAAAGAGAAAACTAAACCGCTCTGTCAAATAAAAAAAATTTCTTTTTTTAAACAATTAAATTTTATGAGCTTGGAGAATTTGAAAAAGGAATTTGTATTTTTATCCAATACAGTGGAATTTTGGATAAAAACTTGCAACTCTTTCAATAATACTTGATTGTTCTCCGTTTTTTATACAAACCGTTGCTGCTACACTATTGAAATAAATTCAATAGAAATAGCCTCAGCAGGCAGATAACTATGCTGCTATTCGATACAACTTCTTTCACAACTATCGTTCGCTATAATTACTACAGTTATTATTATTGGGTTTAATTATTATCGCTATAGCTGCTACAATATTATTAGAGATAATTACTACTGATTATAACTTGAGAACGGTTTGTTTAGTTTACAATATGCTATAATTCAGTTAGATTATTCTTTTGTGTACAAGGAAAAAATATAAATTTCGCATTAAGCCGAAAAAATCAGTTTAAAAGTAAAGAGGTTCTATAAATAAAACAGGTTCTTCGGAAGTTGAATAGAACTAGCTCTTTAAAACTTTTTTGATTTTATTGGGGAAAGAGTGGAGTTTATAATAAACTTACTTTAATTCATTTGGCATTATTATATTTGTTTATTTCATTTTATGATATGAATACAGAATCTATACTTACCTCTCTTGAAAAATAATTTTGATAAAAAATAGTTTTTAGTATATAAAGCCTACGATTTTCTATATACCATTTTTATATTCAACGAGACAGTTCATTATTTATACCTCATCATCATTAAGCAAAGCATTGCTAGATAAAATTTCATCATTTGATACTCATATTACAAATACGCTATTTAGATTAATACCTGAATAACTTTTACATTTTGTTAATAATACATTATATTAAGCAAGATATATATTTCAAGCTTATTTCTAAATATTGTTCCTTGTTTATACCTGAGTATTTACTCTGCAATTTATAGTCATTACGCATAAACAAATTCCCTTTTATTGTATTCATCCCCCCCCCTCCATCTCAAAAAAAATCTCGATATATTACTCTACTGCATTCATTAACTAATTGATAGCATTTATAAATTTCGATTAAAACGACGAAGTTTCTTTAAAAAAAGGGATAAAGAAGAAAGACTGCACATACTTGTAAAATTATACATAGGAAATGAAGTTTGCAGTTTTCGCTCTATTGTTTTTAACTAGCCTGGCGCTATCCTTTTCGATTCCAGGTGTACGTAACCGAGACATAAATGGACGTCGATGGAACAGACATGGTCATATGCGCGGTAGAAAGCATCACAATCGATTTATTTCGAGACCAGTGGCAGTATTTGCACTGTTCACAAGACCTGAGGAGTACAAGCTAGTAACGTGCGACAACCTGAAGCTAGCGAACCCAGAAAACTCAGAATTTTGCGGCTCAATGACACATTACAGCACGGGGCTTGGGGCTTGTGGAGAAAGGCATAATGATAACGACCTGGTGGCTGCAGTTAATACGTCGCAGTATGGTGGCGAAGCTAACCCGAACTTAGCGGGAGTATGTGGGAAATGCATTCTTATCAAAAACCATCTTGGAGCAAGCGTGAAGGTTCGCGCCGTTGATAAATGCCCAGAGTGCGCGTATGGCGATTTGGACCTCTCGCCGGCAGCGTTCAAAGCTCTCGCGCCTCTCTTTGTCGGCAGGTTCAAAGCATCGTGGAGATTTGTGAGTTGTACGTAAAGTGTGCTGACTCTTCCTGTATACAGTTTAGTTTCTTTTACAAATTCGCTGCTTTAATAGATGTTTCATTTTTTTTATGGTTTTATACTCTTTATAGCACTTTTTAATACTATTAAAGTTTTTAGCTATACGAAGATTTCTGTTAATTTTTGCATTTCTCTTTCATTGCCAAAATATTACTCCTTTATTGAGTATTTGATGCTTATTTTCTTTTTATGAGTAATTGACGCTCTTTTCTTTTTTGGATCCAAATTCTTTTGGTATTTAAAAGACGTCTGTCTTTTTTAGAGGCCAATCGATTTGTGTTGCTTTTTTCATAATATTAGTAATAAATTACTTTTTATTTCACACATGCCATCTTTTTTTTATACTATATTTTACTTTACTAATATAAGACTCATCGAACTTTATAGTTTCTCTCTTACATCTTTTCAATTTTATATTTTTTTTCTCCTGTATTTACCTTAAACACACTCATTCATCCTACCTCTTCAAATACCAACCCCTATTTTTACAAGCTCTTTTCCTACCTATATTTTAATGCTCGTCATAGACCTTTTACTTTCTAACATTTCGACCGAGTAATCTCTGTTCGAATCTTATTCCGCTCTAATTTACCAACCTCTTCTTTGCTAAATCTTTTTTTTAATATCATACTACCAATTAAAACTTCATTTTGTTCACATTCGACTTTACAAACAATAAACTTGCAAAATTGGCTAACAGATTTCCCCAGCTGCATTAATCTTTTATTTATCACCAATTCCTCAATCCTCCTCCAAATAATTAAATTTAAATAAATAATGGATTCGAATACAATCGATTTCGAGGACTGGAACGAAATGCTAAAAACCCTTGGCGTTTTTGGTAGCGTTTCTTTGGGCACTGGAAATAGAACTCGATCTACTTCTGGGTCAAATGTAAATAAAAAAATCGACTCCTCAAGAGGTAATTAAATATTTAAATTCATTATTTTCTCTTATCCGCATTTCCTCCCATCCCTACTTTATCCATTACCTTAAAAAAAAGTAGTTTACTTTTTTTCTCTTATAAAATTTTTCTTTAGCTTTTAAAATAATTAATTAAACTTTAATCACATTGCTCAAAAAATATTTGCTAAAGAATTTTCAATTTAAAATAAATGGTGTCACAAATCATTTAAAAACTTCATTAATGAACTATTTTATCAATAAAAATTTTCAAAAGTTTATTTTCTATCTTTATTAATAATAAACTATTCTATCATCGATTCCTTCGAATAAACTTTTAGCAACTGATCTAATTAGCAAAATCGAGTATCAGCTATCGAACAAAGACTATTATATCATCCGGTCTTGTGAATGGGACGAATCTGGCGAGTCAGATGAAATAATTAAAGATTTAACCTCTGCCTTAGAATTTTGCAACTCTGATATAAATCCGATTCCCAAATACATCCTTAAATTCACCAAATTGTAACTATTTATCTTTCAGTATTATTTTTAAAAAAAAACAGAAATCTTATTACTGCTTCCTTTTCTTTGAATCCTTTTTTTTTCTTTATTAATAGATATTTTCCTAGACTATTATCACACTCTAGTCACTCTGTGCGAATATTGGCTCTAAAACTATTCCCGCTAATTATCTCTACATCTGATTTATTTTCGATAAAAAGATACATGCAAGTAATCATTGTTCGATCTTTACTTGAGAATGATGCTTACTCTAATGAAAGAGAAGAAGCACTTAAAATTATCCGCTGGTCGATTGCTTCCAGCTTTTACTCACCTCGATTTTCTACTTCTGAAAATAGCCCCCCTCCCACCTTTAATAATTCTTTACTTTCTAATATGGTTGTCAGAACCCTTTTCTCTATTGCTGAACACCCAGAAGATAAATTAAGAAATGTTGTTACAGAATCTCTTTGCGAAATATTGTTAATCAGCCCCTCCACTATTGTTTCTAATAACGGAATCAAAGTTCTAATCAATAGTGCATTGGATGGCCCTTTACACGTTACAATAGCTGTTATCCATGCTTTACAGCAGTTTATTGATTTTCCTCAAACTAGAAAATTCATCAATTTAAGCTCTGAGCTTGAAGTTTTAATCTCTGCTATAACTTTCGAAGACGAAGTCACAGATATTGTGAAAGAGCGCTCAAAAATAGCAACATATATGCTCGCACAGTTCCTCAAAAGCTGGTCTGGCGTTTTATACATAGTTTCAGGCGATAGCCTGTTTATAAAATCTATTCTTAACTCTCTGTCATCAATTGAGTCGCACCGAATTTCTATCCTCGGTTTACTATTTGAGCTTTTTGGTCTAGCTAATGAATTTGATTCTGTTAAAAACACTGCAGAATCATTTTTTCAAAAGGTTTCTTTAGGAATAGATAAATTCTGTAATCTTCCCCCTTCTACTTTCTACCTACCTCTTCCGTTAAACAACCATTTTAGACCTATTGAATTTTACCGCTCTTTAATATTAGACCAGCTAGTTAGCTTTGGCCTTTTTGACTCTCTTAACTCTATTCTCCAAACTGAAAAAAACACTGAAACTATAGAAGCTGTTATTCTTTTTGTTAAATGGATAGCTAAAAACCCTTTTGTTCACATCTCCAAATCTACGTCTCAATCAATTATTTTAAACTCTAGACTTTTCCATAGCTCAGAATTTGAAAACAATTTAGATCCTAAATATTACATGAACCTTTTGTCTATTTTAGAAAATCCTATGAACCCTCTAATATCCAATGCTCGATCTTTTTTACCATCAAATAATAATACAAAATCATGGATTTATAATAACTATTTATCTAAAACCAATTATAAACTCTCTTCTCAATACTACAATAAACCCGCACCTATATCTATACCTCCTGACAACATTGCCTCGGCTTTAAAAATCTCTAGTAGACCTTCTTTTGGTGATCTCCAAACTACGCAAGAAAATTCTTCCAGTCAAACTCTGCTTTTCAATAACTTAGACTTCCCTTATAAAAAAAGCTTAGATCTAAGTCAATTACCTAGTAACGAATTTAAAAAAAGCTTTAGCTCTGAAAGCCCTACTCAGAAAAACTTTGATCTCAGCTCTCCAATCCTTTCAAAAATCACCAGCAAAGCCAGTCACTTGGACATTTCTAATATAAGCAGTTCAAAGCTAAAAAATCCTCAATACAACCAACTAAATAAAAGCTCATCTAAAAATTTTCAAATAAATAATGAAAACTCGCTTTATGGCAGATTTAGTATTGATAGCCGCCCTAGCATTAGTAATTTAAGTTCCTCGCCCGTCCCACCTCTCAAATATGATAAAAACAAACAATATGATCATTCTTTAAGGAATCAAATGACTGTGGTAACAAGTAATTTACAAAATAGCTCTCCTTCCTTGGATGACAATCCTCAACCTAAGTCTGCGTTCCCTTATTTAAAAACTAGCAGCTCAGCTGTTTTTAACCTAAAGCACAACAATTTGACACTAAATTCGGTTCATTCGCCAAATAAAAATTTACTAAAATCATTCCCGTTTGTACAACAAAAACAATTCAAAATAAAAAAGGATAAACTTTCTAGACTTCTTGAAAAATCGCTTGTTCTCAAAAAAGAATCTCATCTGGACTGGGATTGGAATATCATTGGCCAAATCTTATTTGATGACCTTCTCAAAGATCAGCAACTACTTGACGAACTCATTAAAAGCTCTCTTTTCTTGCATCGCCTGGCTAGGTTTTATATGCCAAGTGGTTTCGATTTTTGTAGCCTTGGAAATGCCGATATAGCATTAGTATCTTCTGAGGTTGGTTTACAACTCATAAAAGTTTTGATGTCTTCTGGGGATGGGATGTTATTTATAGAAGAGTGTAACTTGGTTTCTGATATTGTTTCGCATCTAAACAAACTCCTTGATGATATTTCATCGAATTTTTCACAAGAAAATAAGCCTCCTGTGCCGCCAAAAAATGACACATGTTGCTTTACCACTGCTTTCATGAAGTCAAACCCAACTGTTAAAATATACTTTACTATGCTAAGTGAAATAAGCAAAACAAAAGATGGAATTCAGTTACTTGCTCAAAACTTATTGTTTGATGCTTACTATAAGCTAATTGATAGCGAAAATTCAAAAAATGTTAGCTATTTATTACCATATATACTTAGCTCAACTAGTGGTTTAAAAATAGGCCATGGCCGAATTTTTGTTTCTAAACTTGTTTCTTCGCCTATTAATTCTTATAATTTGTCGGTCTTCCCCTTCTTTTTTGACTTATTTAATAAGTTTGAGTTTTTTCATGGCTCGGATACTGATTTTAAAATCTGGGTGGATTCCTTAGATTGGGCATTTAGCCTACTTATCCATCTTTTATTTAGTCCCAGCCCTATAGTTGCTAGCAGGTCAGTTTACACTATAGCCTCTATTTTTGACCGATTCGAATATCAACTGCAAAATAGTAATATCAACTACAAACGATCAAACATACACTTTATAGACATGTTTATATCCAAAAAGCCAAAGTTACATTTGATCAAACCCTCGATCATCCGGCCGTTACTGCTAAGGTTTTAGAAAAAATCATTGTCTATTATCTAAATCTCATATTTTTAACACTTTTTTTTCTTAAAAAAAAAATCGTTGTTTTTTATTAGGTTAGCTGCTATTGATTCCGGTGTAATCTTCTTAGAAAGTTTAAATTTATTATCTAAAGAAATTGAAAGCTGGAAAGAGGTAATTTTCATATATCTCACATATTTGTTTTAGATAGGAAATTTAACCACTTTTTTTTTAAATTATTTTAGGAGGAGGGAATAAATTACATATTTTATACCGAACTTCAAATTTCTAAAGATTTGGCACATGGCCCCGACTTTTCTCAAAATAACTCGTCATTACATTCACACTCAACTTATATAACAAAAGAGCTTCCACTGCATTTATTTGGTCAACTTTCGTATTGTAATCAAGGAATGGAAGTTTTGTTTAAAAACAATATATTTGACCTATTAACTGAAACTCTTGAAAATATAGAATGGGATAGCAGTGAACCTTTTGACTGCCTCGGCCTTAAAGCTACAATTTTTGCCCTCGTAATTTTTTTTTTTTTTTTCGAAATTACGCTTTTTTATTAAATTATTGACCTGTACATTACTAATCCTTGATATTTCCTCTTTCTCAAATATTTGATTATTTAAAAATATATTTTAGGGATCAATTGGAGTTTCAGAAAACGGTCTTAGAGCCCTTCTGGAATATGATATTTTACTCCAAATTCTCCAGGTCGCCAAAGAATCTAGAGTTGCTTCTATTAAAGGGTAAGATTTTCAGTTCCTGTTTCTGTTTTAAAGTTTTTTCCTGTTTCTCAATTAATTATAATTAATTATATTTCCTGTTTTTCTATAGGTCGTGCATGTATGTCCTAGGTTTACTTTCGAGAAATATGAATAATGCTAAAATTCTGAATAATTATGGATGGGAAAAGTGCTTCTCTTTAAATAATCAATTCATGTATTCGATCCCTAAATTTCTTGAAGACTTTTTTAAAGTTGACGACTGGAGCAAATCTAAAATACTGGAACCGATGCTATCCCATTCGAACTTCTTGGTCAACTCTCATTTTTTGGATTCTAAAAATTCATCTAGAAGCTCTTACTTAGTTAAACAAAAACTTACTTTGCCCAAACAATACAAATCCTTTCTAGAAAAAGATCTTGATAATCTACAATTGGAAATTCTAGAATCGAT
Organism: Smittium culicis; assembly: GCA_001970855.1. NCBI lineage: Eukaryota > Fungi > Kickxellomycota > Harpellomycetes > Harpellales > Legeriomycetaceae > Smittium > Smittium culicis. The sequence continues at coordinate 46,652 of LSSN01001209.1, read as the reverse complement.
TTGCTCAATGACTTCGCATGTCCAAATAGCCCCTAGCTCTAAAAAGTTAATGAAGCTTAGAGCATCTCACCCTCATTACTTTAGAATTAGAAAATTGTTTGAGCTTAGTCTCCAAATTATGTCCTCATTTAAACTAAGGTTTAGCTCAAGGCGTTTTATTTTTGGCCTTTTCGATGTTCGCTTAACGGAATTTTTTAGCCCTACAGGAATATCTGACCTCAACAATGAAGATTTCTAATGAAAACCAAAATAAATTGCTTCTTGTAATAGAATTTAACTCCTAAAAAAACCAAATAAATAGTCCACTTGTTTTTGTTTTTGCTTTTTTTTCTTTGATTAAAAATTAAATTAGACCCTTTATTTAATATATTTAATTTGAACTTGAAAAAGAGATTTATATAAAAAAAAAATTAACTTTTCTTTTTTGGCTACAAAAATCTTGATCATGTAATAGTCTTTTTAGCCTTTTAATAAAATTTTGATAACAATGCCACAACTTTATATAATGCACATGTTTTTTGAAGCAGTATATTTATTTTAATTCAATACGATTTATATTTTTTCTCGATAAATTTCTAGCAAAGCAAATTATGATAGCTTAGCAACCTTTGATTCTAAATTCAACAAGATAGTATAAACAATTCAAAGTAACAATCTCAATAAAAATAACTGTTTTTTAAAAAATTTAGGACTATTAAAAAAATATTCACATCATAATCTACTATCAAACTTTATAACGAAACCAGATGTATAAGTATTTGTTTAAACTGATTAATTATACACTTGTTAGTTTATCTGAATCGTAGCTCATAAATTTTTTCATTAAATTTTCTTTCTAATAAATGTTAATCATTAGATTATGAAGTCAAAATGAATTTGAAAAACACCTTATATTATATAGCTAGTTTATATTTAGCACTAATGTATCTATAGATTCCATGATATGTTCGTAAAGTCTATAAATATCATATTTTTAAAGAAAAATAAGATATTTTATTTTCACCATCCAAACCTGTCCACGATTATTATACAAAACTGCTATTTTATTTATTTTAATCATTGATTCTTTTTACTGCCTCATTTTTTTTAATTTTTATTATAATAATATTTTTTTTTTTTAGTTTTAATTTAATTTATTAATGGAATAAATCTTATTATTTTTTTCATATCAAAATTTGTTCGTTTCTAGTTAACAAAAAATATACACTAATAGACTGACAAAAAAATTATATTTATAAAACTCTTAAATACATGTTGAAACCAAATTCTATACACTTTTACCAAAATTACTGTGAAACTAAGACATTAAATTTTCTAGATGTATTTGATATTATATCTGAATAAACCATCTCGCTATAATGTTTAATATAGACTTGTACCAATGATAGAATAAAAAAGCATTAATATAAGTATATATGTGGAAGTGTAGAATCGCCCAAAGAATTCTCTTTGGAATCTGATTCTAAGCTTCTGGTTTTTCTTGTATTTTCTGAAAATCATCTTGCAAATTTTAACCTCATTGAATATAATAATGATGTCAACCAAAATTTGACAGTTTAATGACACACTAATGACTATTTTAATTAATTAAATTGATAAAAAGTATAACAAAATCCATGTCACAAAACTTGACATGATACCAGAAAAGCATAAAAACCGCCACAAACCGACAACGAAATATCATCGAAAAATAGGAAAAGTTAAAGGGAAAATGGAAATAAGGCTAAAAGGAAGAATTTAGTATTTCATTTAATAGCTTTACTTTTTTTGGTCAACTTACTATTAATAAAATTATCACTTAATCACAACTAAATAAATCTTTTATACAGCATTTTAAACTCTTTATTGATAAACCAAACTCTAAATAAAAATACATCCAATATCAACATGAGCCCTATGAGCACACGCTCAAAAGAACCGAAGGATTTGGCCGCAGTAGCTAAAACTTCTACATATATATAGTATAGTAGCATGTATGATATTCTAAACCTATCATGAATTAAATAGAAAAAATCTATTACTGGTTTTTGTCGCTTTTGGGATTATCGAGATTTAAATTATCCAGTCTTTTTTTTAGATAGAGCAAGCACAATTGTTTATTTACCATTTTTATTAAATCTAATATTACTAGATAGATGATTTTTTTAAACTGGAAAAGTTGTAATAAGGGATAGCAGAAAATCTTACAACAAAAAATTTACCATATGTGGAATAGAATTCAACCCAAATGAATAAAATGAAAAATTCATAAGTATTTTTTTATCATGAAAGGTAGCCATTAGAATATGTTTTTTTTATTATTTCATTTAAGAAATTGACCATGTTTAATGATTTTTCATCGTATAAAGTCTATAACTTTGGTATGAAACAATAAAAATTACCAAATAAAAAATAATTATGCCCTCAAAAATACTTTCAATACATAATCAAACACTATTTTTTGCTTGTGTTCAACTCTTTATGGGTCAACACCCTAATTTTAATCGTTATTGATTATTGGCTAGCTTATGAGGAAATTTTATATTATTGGATGCGATATAATTCACATCCAATAAAATTATATCTAAGTGTCTTATATTATTGAAATGAGATATGGTTGGATAAATTTTGAATTTCTGTTAAAGCTAGCCGCCCTACAAAAGGTAAACTGCAAATCTAGTAATATATTTTAGAAATGCAAATAATGTCTAATATAAAATACCAGCCCTTATTAGCTGATCTAGAATCAGTAGCAAATTTATTAAAATATTATATTAGTAAAAAAATATATTCGTGCAAATAACTAATAAAAGAGTTGAATAATTAAAGATTTATAGTTTATTCTATTAATAGCTATTCATATCATACTTTACTAGGATACTGAAATAAAAAAATTAAAATTATATTAGAGCTATTGGGGATCGAACCCAAGACCTACTGCGTGTAAAGCAGACGTGATAACCACTACACCATAGCTCTAACTGGGCTTGACCGGGGATTGAACCCGGGGCCTCTCGCACCCAAAGCGAGAATCATACCACTAGACCATCAAGCCGATGAAAGTAAAAAGATACAATATATTAGTATAATTGGATGTTGAGCTAAACATATCCAATCATAAATAGTGAAATGGTTTAATTGTTAGCTATGGTTTTCCCATTGGCTTTTTACATATCCAAGCTGGCCAATAGCTTTAATTACTACTTATATGTATACAAATTATGTTATTTTACTTTACATATTGTAGACTATTTATGAGGAGCAGAGCTTCTTCTATTAAGTTTTTACTATTTTTCATCATTACTTTTATTTTTAAACCATATTAGAAAACACCATCTAATGATTTACTTGATACAACGAATACATTTACCTATTTTTAATAAGAAAATAGAACTTCAAAGATAGAAAAATTCCGCTTCCCCTAATAATATACCATATTAAATTACAATAAATGAGAGATTCGAGAAGAACTCTCTCTCTATCTCTCTCTCTGATTTTTAGGAAGAAATATAAATTTAAACTTCAACTCAACTAAACGACATAATAAAAAAAGTATAAATATAGTTTCATTGGATAAAATTGTAATTTTATCTCGAGATTTTTTATTTCGCCTGCTTTTTTTATATCTATTAATGTTTAGCAACCAAATTAAAAACATAAACTATTCTTTTAGGAGCATTATAAATTTTTTATATTTTTCAATATAGTACTAATAAATTACAATGAAAAAAAATTAGACAACCTAATTTCTAATAGATAAGCAAATATTATTTTATTGGATATTAAATAAATCTTAATAATAATAGTTCTTCAATGAATTATGCAAAAAAAAAATTATTAAAATTAAATTGAAGACTCTGTACATTGGTATTGAGACAATTTCTCATTCAAATACTTTTGTGGATGTGAACGAAAAGAGAAAAGTTGATTTTATTAATATTATAGTTATAATATATATATAATTTATTTTTATTTAATTGATTGCTAATTTTTTTTTTCTATTGGGTAAAGGTTGATCATTTTAATTTTTACAAAATATTTTCTAGTTAAAAAAATATTATTTTACTCTGAATTATGAATTTAAAAAAATACTTGTAACTAATTATTAAAGATGTATATGAGTTAATATATATTACCACTTTGTATATTTAGATAATACAAATAATATAAATCTTTATTGTACACTTCGAATATCTATTAAATTCTTTAAATGTATATATCATTTGATGGGTAAATTTTTTATAGTGTGTAAATATTTTTAGTATTTGAAATGCTCGTATTATTAGTTAAGGTCATTAATACCCAAATAAAACAACATTTTTTCATCAAATTTAAAGAGAAATACCATAAATTTGTTTTATATAAGTCATTAAAAATTATTATTTAAGAAATAATTGTAATTTTTATATATTTAATATTAATAAAATAGAATAAAATGATCCAATTGCAAAGATCAAATACTATATTAAAATATGTTCAAATTATTTCGTTTACTAATAAATATACCTAAAAGAGTGTCTAATTATTTGATATTTTTTATGTGATCTCTTTTTTATGCACAGAAACACTTTATAACTTGATAAAACATTACGGAACATCAAAGAACATCATGAAACATATTGGAATACAATAGAATGTTATCCATAGATTATTTCCGGTCGCTCCTAGATCCTTCTAGAAAATTTCATAATATTCCGCAAGCTATAATTTGAAAATTATTACTTCATTTATAATTATCTTTATTTAATAATATCATTTAGATTTTTCTACAAAAGTATAAAAGGGTAGCCTTTTTCCATCTTTCAGAAAAATCTAATTGTATTATTTATTTTATAATATTTATCCCACTAAATATATATTATCCCTATGAAATTAGAAAAATAAAACTATCTTAGTCTTATTCTTAGTCTTAGTTTCAGTTTCAGTCCAACATTAGCCCTGTCTTTACTCTTCCCTTCGTGCCTAACGCCCTTGAATGAATATCTAAACTTATTATAATTCTAAATTCAAGAAATAATGAAATAGTGAAAAATAGAAAATAAGTATTACTTAATATATTTTACCTTGATAAATATGTATAGAAATTTAATAATATTTCTTATATTGATATTTTAATTTGTAAAAATATAAATAAAATAATTTATAGTCTATTTAATGAAATTTTTTAAAACAATTTTTTATTTTTTCAAAATATTATATTTTTAAATGTAGTAAAAATATAAAATTTTTAATTTTAAAAATTAGTTAAGCTATTTATTTTTTAATGAAATAATGTCTAAATACTATTCATTGTATATTTACTGTTTTTTCATATCAAAAATTTGCTAAAAGTTCATTTTATTCTATCCAATTCTGTGATAATATTTTTTTCTGAATTTATCATAATACAATACTACTTATTTTATAACATCTGAATTTACTGAAATCGTATATTATTTATTATAATCAGACAAAAAACTAGATATTTAAATTTATAAATCATATAGCTAATATATTAATTTAATTATAAATATTTTAAATTAATTATTATTTAATTATCATTATTTATAAACTTATTTACACCATCTTTATTTAAATAACGTTAATATATTAAAAATTAATCTATTATACTTTTTTTTAATTTAAAGATTTTCAAATAATTTCTTGAAAATTATATTTATACTTTATAGTTTATACTCTATTTCTAATTCACCTAAAGTTCATATAGATTTCTATTAGAGAATAAAATCAATTTTACGAGTTCATTGCTTATTTATAGCATATTTATTATTATTATTATTTTTGAGACGTTGCAGGGTATTATTAGCCAAATATAATCGATTAAAAAATAATCATTGAATATTATTTTTATTCGAGTGTATTTAAATGTATTAAATAACCATAAATACCATTCTAATGACTTAGTTATAAAAAATACTAGATTTATCGGTTTTTCTAATTTAATTATAACTTGTACATATAATGAAATAACTTATTGTAATTTAAAGGTATACAAATCTTTATATAATATAATCATGTTATTATAATTTTTAATAAATTTAAATCAAGATCATTTTTAAATGAAAAAATAAATAATATAGGTATTGAAATTTAACTGAATCTAAATTTTCTTGATATTATTATCATATTTTTTTAACAGATTAAAAAAGTAGTTTTTCTTTTCATTTAATTCTAAAATTCTAAAATATTTTAACATAAATTATTATAGTATTTATAAATTAATTTAAGTGGATAATACTATATTATCGAAAATAATCATAATTAGAATATTTATATATTTATAGGTAAATTATAATTGTGCTATAAATTTACTTTTTTATGTTGATATAACCAATAAACCAATTATATCTATAAATTAAAATTATTATTTTGATATATTACAATCAGAATAACGAATAAATTTCAATTTAGTATTTATACAATTTTATAGATTAAATTTATATAATGAAACTATATAAATTATTTCTTAGCAGAGATATTAAAAATATAGCATGCATAGATTAGATATAATGCCAAAAAAATTAACAAGTTATTGTAGTTTTATTTAATTTTGGCAATTTATGTATAAAATTCGATTTTTAAGTGAATAAAATTTTAAATTTTAAAATTTTTAGTAATTTATTTACAGATTAATGTTAAATTAAATATTCAAAGAAAGAATTCGAAATATAACCAATTTTATTCACTGATATTTAGCACCGATAATACCGCTTATTTTTCAGAATTAATACTTCGTTAAGAATTTTTTATTTACCTGCGAGTTAAAATTAAAATTAACTAATAATATAATTTATGTTTTATTTTGCTTTTGATTATTTTATTCTATTTATATTTTAGAGTTTTTTTTTTATTCTGAAATTAATTATTGTATATAGTCTATAATATCATTCTATGAAAATGAAGGTTTAAAGTTTTAAAATATATAAAAATAATTATTTTATTAAAAAAAATATTACGACAAATTTGAGAGTTTTTGAGTTAAAGACAGTAAAAACAAGTCAACTCTAGAATATATTAAAGTATTAAATGGCGATATGATTAGATTTTTATCATAAATTCTAAATCAGATGAATTTAAATTTATTATTGAGCAGCACAATAAATATATTTAAGTTCTATTATTATATAAGAATCAATTCAAAAAATTAGTTTGGAATTATAAATGAAACCCGATGACTTGGGAACTGAAATATGTATTTGTAATAATTGAATTTTATACCATTCTAAATTGATATATTATCTTTTTAGTATAGCCAGTTTATAGATTTTTTTTTTTTGCAAACAAGTTTTCAACTTATTCATGATTTTTGATGATTTTTTTTAGATCTTTAATTTCATTGAAATATTTATTGAAATTTATTAATTATTTTTTTTAAAATTAGTGTGTATTACAATTTATATTTATTATCACTCAATCTTTTTAATAGAAGATTTAAATCCGGGTTTTGTATTAATTGTATTCAGTTGAAAATTATGTGTAAATGCAGCTGTTTGAACTTATATTTTCTAAATAATTTTAATGATTAACCAAAATAAATAATAAATAATAGCTTTAGAATATATAATTATATGTATGATATTTTAGCTTTATCAATTAGGAGATCGTATATTTATTTATTAACCTATCTCTAATTATTATTAATTTAGTAATGGAATATTCCTAGCGTAGAGAGCACATTGTTATTGATCATTTATATTTGTCCAAAAATTCTAAAAATGTTAATATATATTGATGAGATAAAAAGTATTTAAAATTTACATTTTTTTCACATTATTAAGAAATTTTTATTTGCTAAAAAAACGTGGATATTTTTTTAATTAGTAATAATTGCGTATGAGATTTTATTCACAATAATTATTCACGCTAGAACGCGTTACCTTCATAAAGAATTTTTATTAATTATATTTTAAAAACTCATTATCAATAAAAGTAATATGGATAACCGTAAATCTTATATCTTGTATTTAAGTTTTAAACATTTTTGATTTAGTATAAACCATAAGCGAATGTTTAATTTTGAGATTTCGAATAATGGAGATTTTTGATCTTCAAAACAAAAAATTATAACTTCAAGTCATTTCAAAAATAAATCAATAATGTTGAAAATAAATAATATGTTTTATTAATAACAGTTTATTGTAGCCATATTAGATATTCAGGCAAACTGGAAAAGTTTATAGACTATCTTAAATTTATATAAATGAGTCGGCGTTTTTAAAGTAGATAATATGTATGTTATATTTACGTTGAAGCGAATAGATGACTGCGTTTTTTTGTAGGTGATATTAGTGTAATATGCGAGTTGTTTAGTTAATGAATTTTGTATTATTCTTTATATTTTAAAAGTACCAATAAATTTCATGAGGTAATCTAAAATATAAAAATATGTGAAAGTATGAAAAGCAAAATTATTGGATACTATTGAGCACTATTGGGCATCTATTTATGTATATGTGATTGTTTCAACGTTTATAAAGAATGAAGCCAGACATATAAAAACATGAGTGTGAGTAAAAGATGCAATTTTTATTGCTTGAAGTATATTAATAATAGGTTACAAAAATGCTATTTATATGTTTTTTAAATTTTTGTGGAGGTCTATAATTTTTTTTTTTCAAAGGTAAGATAAAAGCATAAAATATTTTCTAAAGGGTTAAATTATATAATTTGATAAGATTGGTAAATAATAGCGTGAGAAATATTCTTAATAATTTACTCTGATAAGAAAAAAGCGCTTAAAAACGAGAATGTTTAGTTTAATAAACTCTTTGTTAAAAAAAAAAAAACGAGAATGCTTACATAAAGAAAGCAATTCCAGCAGTTATTATACTTATCAAAGTATGATGTTTGGATTCAAAAAATATTATCACAGGTAACTTTTTCTAAGCGAAAATGTACCATTTAAATACTTTGAAGAATAAATATGTTATTGAAATGGCTATAATTTATACGATGTAAGATAATATAATCAAAGAATTAAATATAATTAAAGCTATATATAAAAAATTGAGCCAAAGATAAATGAGTAAAATAAACTGTAATGGGAATACAAAGTGAGTTAATGGGCGTTGAGGTAAATAATTAGAATTTCTAGTTATATTAGCTTTGACTTATTGGTAGGTGAAGTGGTTTAAATTACAAAGAATGTTTTAGAAACTTTATGCTAGCGAAATGGCATCTAGAATTATGGATCATTATTGGTTGCTTTGAGGGCTAAGCGCTTTTAAGCTCGAAGGCATTTATTCGCAGGAAGTTTATATGTCGATGAATCATTTGGCGCGTTTTACAATTGACCAATGATAATCAAAAATTCATAATCTAAATATATGAATTAGGGATGGTTGGCCATTTTTTATAAATAAAATGAAATTCAGAAATTTAGCGGGGCAGACAAATAAAATATTAATTATAATTTAAAGATAGTAAAGGGTTTAGTATTAATTTTAACAAACAATTTTCAGATGGCTTTTAGTCGCAAGCAGCAAATGAAAAATCATTAGTTTCGATGATTTACAATTCCGCAACTAAAAGAAACTGCCTATTGGTCAAATTCGGCTTTTTTTCATTTCTGATTTGAAGTTATTGGCTGAAAATAAATTCCTGATACTTATTGTAAATATAGTTGAACGACGATTTCCAATTGTTTGCTCATAAAGTGGAAGGTATAAAAACATTAATATCCAATAAGTAAACAGAAAAAACATGGACTAATGATCAGGCGTATAGGGAAAATAGGCAAGGCATATTTATATTTTTAATTTTTTCGTGTTTAGAGGGGCTATACAGCCAATTAATGAATAGCGCTGTTTGTATAAAAGTATTAAAATTTGTTTATAAGACGTTTTTTTTATTTGAATATGCAGGAGGCTTTAAACGTGAGTTTATAATCCAGTACGTATATATGTTTTACTGTTTTCCATATTGATCGGGTATTAATTTTTAATCGCCGCAACAATAGAATTTAATGCCAATGGATATAAAAGTATCTACTAATCCTGAGGTTCCTGCCAGCCTCAAAGTCGAAGATAAAATCGAAGCTCCTAGTTTCAGAAAAAAGAAGCACGCTAGAGACAAGCCAGATGTATTATTTATTACAGCCTTCCAACTCTTAATACATAATTTTCTTGTTTTGTTTATTAAATTGATTTCCTATTGTTTTTATTTAATTCACTATCGTTAGAATCGAAGAGCTAGACGATTCGCTTATTTGCTCGAACAGACTGAAATTTTCTCCCACTTCCTGAATATCGATGATCTGGATCAAGATTTAAAAAATGAAATCGACTTCCATTTAGCTAAAATGAAATCTCATAAAGCATCTGCCCAAGCTTCTTTCAGACACAGAAAAGCTGAAAAGGAAGAGGATGCTGAACTAATCCAAACCGGTGTCTCTTCATACCAAAACCCTTTTATGTTTTTACAAACCCCCCCTTACGTCAAAGGCGGTTCAATGCGAGAATATCAAATTAGAGGTCTAAATTGGATGATTAGCCTTCACGAAAATGGCCTCAATGGTATTTTAGCTGACGAAATGGGTCTTGGTAAAACTTTACAAACAATTTCTTTTTTAGGCTACCTCAAACACTACTGCAACACAAATGGCCCCAACCTCATCGTTGTCCCTAAAACTACTTTGCATAACTGGAAGACTGAATTTGCTAAATGGGTCCCAACGATTGTTCCTTTAATGCTTCACGGTGATAAAGAAACTAGGAAAAGTATCATCGAAAATGGATTATATTCTGAAGACTTAGGCTGCGTTATCACTACTTATGAAATGTGTATAATATGCAAAACTCAGCTCTCTAAAATAAACTGGAAATATATCATCATCGACGAAGCCCATAGAATTAAAAATGAAAAATCATCTTTATCTCAAATCATGCGCATTTTAAAGAGCGAAAATAGACTATTAATTACTGGAACTCCCCTTCAAAATAATCTACACGAATTATGGGCCCTCTTGAATTTCTTACTCCCCGACGTTTTTGACTCCTCTCAAGATTTTGACGATTATTTTATACACAAAAAGCCTACTCAACTAATTAAAGATAAACATGAGTCTACTGAAAATTCTCCCAAAAAAGATTTGAATGGAACTGCTCAAGTCGTCCCAAATAATTCAAACAGTAATTCCTCTTTTGAACACTTAAATGATAAAAATGTTAGCAAAGATTCAAACCTATCCAATGATAAATATATAACAGGATCTAACGATTCTTCACCAGAAAAAGATCAAACAACAAAACCTTCAGATAATGAAATAGAAAGCTCTTCAATTGTAAAATCTGGAAACCCAGATGACTCTCCAAATTCCGAATCTAAGGAAAATGTTCAAGACGAGTCGGTACAGCAGCTTCAAAGAGTTTTACAACCTTTCTTGCTCAGAAGAATTAAATCCGAAGTTGAAAAAAGTATCCTACCAAAAAAAGAAGTTAACGTTTATGTTGGATTAACTCAAATGCAGAAAATATGGTATAGAAGAATCCTCGAAAAAGATCTGGATGCAGTCAATGGAATAGTCGGTAAAAAAGAAGGCAAAATGCGTCTGTTGAATATTGTAATGCAGCTAAGAAAATGCTGTAACCATCCTTATCTTTTCAATGGCGCTGAACCTGGTCCCCCGTACACGACAGATGAACATATTGTTACAAATTCAGGGAAAATGGTTGTTTTGGATAAACTTCTTTTACAAAAAAAGCAAGCAGGGTCCAGAGTGCTCATTTTTTCACAAATGAGTCGCTTGTTGGATATATTGGAAGATTATTGTATGATGCGTGGATTTGAATACTGCAGAATAGATGGCCAAACTACCCACGAAGAGCGTGTTGAGTACATTGATGCATATAATAAGCCTAATAGCTCCAAGTTTATCTTTTTATTGACAACAAGAGCTGGTGGGCTAGGAATAAACTTGACTACAGCCGATACAGTTGTTATATACGATTCTGACTGGAATCCACAGGCAGATTTACAAGCACAAGATAGGGCGCATAGAATAGGGCAAAAAAAGCAAGTTCATATATATAGATTCGTTACCGAGAATGCAGTTGAGGAAAAAGTGCTAGAGAAGGCGATGCAAAAGTTGAGGCTAGACCAGCTTGTTATTCAAAAAGCAAATCAAGCAAACGCGAATTCGAACCTAGTATCACAGAACGAGCTTTTGAAGATGGTCCAGTTTGGGGCTCTAGACATAGTTACTGATGACAGCAGCTCAGCCGGTAGGATGAATGGGAATGGATCAAAAGACGACGATAAAGCTGATAGCAGCAGTGGGCAAATAGATTTGGATTCGCTTCTTCTCAAGAGCGCGAAGAAAACAGCAGAAATTCAGTCAAAGTATTCATCAATGGGACTTGGTGAGCTTGTAAATTTCGAGGGAGAAAATGTATCTTACAAGGAGCAGTACATGGAGGGCGAAGGAAATAGTTCAGGCATGAATACGAGCGGACTGAATTCAGGAGCAACGACACCGGGCAACGGGACTGGCAAAGGGTCAAGTTCCGATATGCGAAAATTGCCGGGACTGGGGCTAGTTAATGCGAACTTGCTATTCATCCAGCCAGCCAAAAGAGAGCGAAAAGCGAACTATAGCGTTGACGAGTATTATAGGGAGCTTATGCGAAACGGTGGGATTGGGATGAACTCTGGCGGCCGAGGAAACCACCAGTCATCAGAGAATAAAGCACCAAAACTTCCGAAGCAGCCAGCAGTGAACGACTTTAACTTTTATCCACAGGAACTTGTTGATATATTGAAGAAAGAGCGCGACTATTACAGCCAGTTACTTGGGCTTGAAGATAAGGATGATGAGACTGAAGACAGCGGCGACGATTACTTAGGAGAAGACGAGGAGGAGGGAGGCAGCAGTTCCGAATCTAACAATGGCGACGGCGATGGTGATGGCCATAAGAGCAAGAAGGTGAAGCTTGACGAGAGCGGGACTAAAGCAGGCAAGTCGAAGCAGACAAAGTCGGCAAGCAAGGAGAAGCTTGAATTTACGGAGGAGGATGTAGCGAAGAAGAATGCGCTTATTGAGAAGTGTATAACAGCGAACGACATGAGAACTGGCGAGTATGGGTTTCCAGACATGAACAAGCGTGACTATAATTATTTGCTGAAACTGTTTGAGAAGTACGGCTCGAGCGATATGGACGCGATCGTGAAGAACTTTGAAGGCAAAGACGAAAAATTTGTGCGAGTGTATGTCGAGCATTTCATGAGGCACTATAAGAGCAAGCTGGAAGATCCTGCGCGCGTTGATGCGGCTATCGCTAAAGGCGATGCAAAGCGCAAGCAGACGGCGAGCAACAAGGCACTTCTCGACCAATTCTATAGCCAAGTTGTGCGCATGGCTAAGGAGCCTGCGGACACGTTCAACTACGAGGGGTACTTGCTATTGATGGAAACCAACTTCTACAACAACCCAAGCAACAGTGCTAGCTGCAACCAGTTCAGGCTGAACTACCAACTTTACAAATCAAACAGGTTCCATTTCAGCGAGATAGAGGACATGTTTCTGCTGTTTTGCATGCACCAGCTTGATTTGGAGATGGATGATTTGTATATAGAAATTAAAAGCATGATTAAAGATTCAGAGCTGTTTAGATTTAATTTCTATATAAAAACGAGAACAATTAACGAAATCCAAAGGAGATGCCATAATCTCCTTACTTTGCTCGGGAAACAATTCAACTTGTAAAAAAAAAAAAACATGCCCTACTAAAAATTTATTGCTCTTTTTTATAATTTATACTATTAATACATTTATTTCTACGTAATAAAATGAACGAAATACAAAAATAAAATGAAAAAAAATTTGGGAGCATAAAAGTAATTTGGTTTGGTTTGATTTGATTTTTATTTTATTAATCTTTATTCATAGGAGAAAAAAAAATAAACTGAAATGGAATGGGTATAATAAACAAGATTATTTAAAGAGGTACAACAGAAAGAAAAAAATTAAATATTTAGAGCTCGTCACGTTGAACTTTTTCGTCTTCAACATCAATTGGAGCTTCCCCAGCTTCAGCATCAGCCTGTGCTTCGGCCTCGGCTTCAGCTTCAGCTTTCTTTTCATCTTTGGAGTGATCGTATTTGTAGTCGATCTTTTCAGATGAGTGTTTTTGGATAAAGATGATGAGGGAGCTCAAAGAGCGGTCACCTTCGTATTGGAAAACTTCGTTAGTTTTTCCTTTGACGAAGTAGAGGGTAGGGAAACCTTCGAGTGGGAAAGTGTGTTTTTCAGCTGGTAAGTCGTTCAAAGTGGCATCCATCTTGGCAATAACAACGTTGGAGAATTTCTGGGAAAGTTCAGCGAGTTCGTTGTAAGTAGGTTCAAGTTTTTTGCAGTGACCGCACCATGGGGCATAAAGTTCGACGAGGACATCCTTAGTTTCGTCAAAGACAATAGAGTTGAAGTTTTTGTTTACAAGAACTTTGACAGGGGCATCATTGGTTTCAGGGATGGGTTCAGATTTGTAAGTTGGTTTGATTTCACCAGAGCTGACACCTTCAATAAATTTTCTAAAGTTTTCTTTGTTCAATTCTTGGTCTTGTGGCATGACGTGTTTGATTTGGGTGTTTTGATCTTGGAAAGCGAATGCAGGCCATTTCTTTTCAATGCCCATAGATTCAGCCATACCGCCGAATTTAGCAGCATCAATGAAAACAAAGTGGAATTTATCTCTGAATTCCTTGGCGACATCCAAAAGGGAGGCTTTGATTTTGTCTTTGACTTCAGTCTTGGCAGCTTGTACAATCTTAGCGTCATCTTTATCTTTTTCGTCATGGTTGGATTCGTAGAACATGAAACCGAGGGGGAGGCCAGATTTCATGAAGATTTGGTAGTTATCACCGCTAATTTCGTCAAGAACTTCAACAGCAGAATTTTCCAAGAATTTGACAAGAGCATCTTTTTCGAGTTTATCGGTGAAGGAGATAGTTTCGTCAAAAGATCTGTAGACCTTGATACCTTGATCTTTGAATTCAGCTTCGGCCAATTTAGAATCAGAGTCAGCAATGCTACCAAAAACGTAGTCGTCTCTGAGAGTAGCGGCGATTTCGTTGAATAGTTTTAGGTCTTCAGAGTCCTTTTTGTAGTTAGCGACGACAACGACACGGTCAGATTTGGAAAATTTGTCAAAGTTGTCAGAGGTGAGTTCAGTGACGGCGGGTAATAGTTGTCTAAGTTTTAAAGAAGATAAAGGTGGTTAATAAGGAACAGAACTATAAAAAGGGGAAGGGAAAATAGACAAGTGGAAATGGGTTTTACTTTTTCATGTAGTTGATGATACTATCGGCTTTGCGGGTACCTTTGAAGTCGAATTTTTCGCCTTTGTTGAAGACGTATAGGGTTGGGAAACCTTTGATGTCATACTTGTCACAGAGTTCAGTTTCAGTGGTGCAGTCGACTTTACCAAGAGCGATACTATCCTCTTTGAGGGAGAGAGAGGCGGCGTCGAATTCAGGGGCGAGGGTCTTACAGTGGCCACACCATGGGGCGTAGAACTTGATGAGAGAGAGAGGGTTTTCCTTGATGAACTCGTCAAAGTTGGTGGAGTATAGGACCTTGACAGCAGTTTCAGCGGCATTTTCAGCAGATTTTTCAGCTTCAGGTTTTGCTTCAGCTTCAGGGGCATCAGCGTATGTGGTGGCTAAGAGACCTAGGGCGAGAGTGCCGATGAGGAAGATGTTTTTAGGGGCAAATTTCATGATGAGAACTCTTTAAAAATGCCTTTAAATTTGATGTTTAGATGATTGAAAAAGAGAAGAGGGATGAAAATGAGAATTTATAGAAACAATGAGGCAAAAAGTACAAGCTTCTCTTTTGTATACTAAAATTTCGAAAGTTGGATGCCAAACTGAGCCCATTTATACTAAATGCGCATTCATTCTCTACATCTGCCCCATTCGCTGATCTACAATGCACGCACTTCACGGTATTTCGATGCAGCCAATAGTGTTCTGCATAATCCTATCAGTCGAAGTGATGGCCAATAATAGAGCTCCACAGTTCAGTAACTCCGCTTATTAATTGTTCAGGAATCACGAAGCCAACCACGGAGCACAGGAGAGAAATAGCGATTATTTTTAGCCTATAAACGCCCTCCACCACACAGAGAGTTCCCCTTAGTCAGCAAATTAGCCTACTAACTAATTAAGCATTTATAGCCCAGTAACTAAATGCAGCATTAAATAGCACTAACTAAATACAGCATTTATAGCGCTTGCTAGCATTAAATAGTAGCAATAGCGTGAAGTCTCATCCGAATACTACTCACTCCACACGGCTGCCTATTGCCCAAACACCTTACTAATCTTCGCCCTAACCCTCATCATGCTCCACACCTTATTAGCCTGTATATGCCCTACCTTCTCTATGGGGTATGTTTAAGCCTCAGTTCACTCATAGCTAATGCTTACTTATAGTTGATTTATAATCAAGCTATAAATAACTACAGCTCGTCATCTCTTCTGCCTATTGATCAGCCCCCCCCCCCCTATTGCCTCCACTGTCTGTCACCAACCCCCTGGTTCTCTTGGAACGTATCAGCTGATCATTCGCCTGAACTTCATTTCCATAATTAGATTGATTACATACCCAATAACCAACCTCCACTCTGTTTCTTTTAGCAGCCACTTATTGGCTATTTATGGCTACGTTGAAGTGAAGCCGCTATTAATAGTTTGCTGTTTTAGCAACTCAATATACGCAAAAATAGCTCAATGTATTCAAAAATAATTCCTCGAAATCTTCGTTTTATCATTTCTGATTACTCTCTAATCGCACTCCAAATACTATACCAAACTTTGCCATTTTGATTTCCAATTGTCTATCCCAAAACAATTCCCAAACAATAGCCTTTAAAGCTAAACTCGCATAATACCCAAATGTTTAACTTGAGCATACTTAAATTCCTCTATATATACGCCCCCAATACTCTTGTCAAACACCAGCGCAATTCATTATTAAATCGTCACGCTGTTTTAATTAAATAATAAGCACCAAAATATCTTTGGTTTTTTTAAATTCTATTCTTTGCTGGTATTTATTTCTACTAACTTCACAAGCACCAGTTTTGTAGTTTATGTATTTTTCTCACTGAAAAAGTGTATTCTTCTTAGCGCGCAATCACTCCTCTATCATATCTCACCAAAATACGTATATATGCGCTATTTTACCCTCTATAGCAACAAAATATAGTTATCAAAACATAATTTCATTGTTCTATAATTCCATCTTCTTAATCTAGTTTCCTATTTGCTTAGCCCACACATACATATTCCATATCACTTGTACTAAAATAATCTCTTTTCCAGTAATTTCTACCACATAAAATTAAAATAAATAAATAAATTTAATAATATCTATAATTTTATACGCTACGAACCCGTAATTTCTAAAAACAAAAATTTTTAATTGCAAAAATATATCCACTTTTACTGTAAAAATCACAAAAAAAACACTTTTAATTAAATTTCTAATTAATTACTTTAATAATGTATAGCTCATAACTAATTTTACCGAAAATATTCTTTTCAGTATCATTTTTCGCCTCAATCCATTTCTGAAAAGAACAAATGAATAAATTCATAACTTAAATTTTATATAATATAAAGAAAATTGAATCGCCAATATACTCACTTTGAGTATTAATTCGATTTTATAATAAATTCCAAAAGACAAATATAAACAAAAGACTAATCTACATATATACCATTGACCAGAGAGGAATAATAGCGGAAATTCAAAACATTTTAACATAAACAACAGTTCCTAGAAAAAATGATTATTTATTATATTGGTTTTATAATATGTAAAGAAAATCTAAAGACGAATTACTTATTAATTTGAAATAGAAAATAGTCCAAGTATTCACAGTAAATAAAAACTAATATAATATCAGAAAATTACGAAATTACAGATAAAAAAAAAGTAAAACTAAACGTGAATTTGGTTATAAACAAAGTGCATCTAATAGCTAATTGATGTATATTTCGAGTTAATAAACTCTCTCAGACCAAAAAAAAAAAAAAGAGGTATATTTTGAAGTAGTGTATACATGAAATATATAGTATTGACACTAATTAATTCCACAAATGTTCTAATTATAGAATTATATACCATATCTATCCATCAGAATTTTCTTATGCGCTATCATTAAAAGAAGAACTCCTCATCTGCCACGTTTAAAATAAAAATTATCAAATATTAATTTGATACGTCGAACTTTTATTAAATCAATAATTTCGAAAATTTATCTGGATCTTTGGTTTTAAATTCGCGAAACTTATTTTTTAAACTCAACCCACGATACTCTATAATATCTTGTTATCAAAAAAAAAAAACACCTGTGTAGATTAAAAATTATATACTTAAACCCAGTTTTATCATCATCATCAAAATTCTCGCGGCCAAGTCCATTAATTTTCGCGCTTTTAGTATATCCAAACCTGTAAATAACAATACTTATTTCAAAATTACAGAAAAATAAATCAAGTTGATTCATTTTCTTCCTAAAAAAAAAAAAAACTCAAATAGTGGGAGTGGAAGTCACTTGTATAATATTTCAAAGCACAATTATTTATCATATTGCACCTTATGGTCTACAAAACAAAATGTCTTGCAGAATATTCATATAGTTATATGATTGAATCTTAGGTCTTTCACACTGCAATATTGAATGCAAATGCAGAGATATAATTCACATAAACACCAAAGGTCATAAATAACTAAAATTTTGTAACATTTATTTTAATTCTCAATAATGGGTAATTAAAGATAACCAATATATTTGGAAATACTATAAATTCAATAAAATCTAGTATATTTGGTGTTAAGGTGTATTATCTCTTAATTTTATAAATCAATACTCATCTGAATTTTACAAAAAATGTTAAAAATCGCAAACAATAAAATAATAGAGAGGCTAGGCGTTATACAATCTTTTAAACTGCCTCAATATATAGTTAATAAAAAAAACTATTTATATACTTTTATCTTTACGCAGCATATATTATATCTACCTATAAATTTGAAGTTTAATTAGCATATGTGAAAATATATACAAAATTTTTACATTCAATATTATGAGTATATAACTTGTTGCTGTATTGAAATGATACATTGTATCTAGGTTTATTCCGTAAAATATTTAACACTAGATACATTTCTCAAATCATCCCAAAAGACGGTAAAATGAGTAGAATGATAATCAGTTTAAGGAATCCCGGTCGAGATATTGTAATAAAAAAATTTCCATATCTTCATTTTCGAAATTTGGTACTAATTTTAGCTTCCCAAATAGTACAGATAAAAGTCTTATAGAATAAACAATAACCCTAATCATAAACTCGATTCGTACATCAGATGGAGTGTATTGCTATTTGCCCAATTCATAAGTAAATATAAATATAATAACTGGTTAATAGTATTATCTAATATAATTCCCAAAAATCAACGCTTGAACATTTTGATGGTAGAAAGTGTTTTTATTCGGAACATTAAAGTACTATATTGATGCTTTCGTCTGGTTCTTACGAGAAAATATCCAATTTTTTCTTTTTAGTTAATATAACTAAATATAAATATTTTAAAAATTATGTATTACTCCTTCAAAGTGTTTAGTCTAGGTAAACTATAGTAATAGTGGCTATATAATCTATCTTTTCTCTGCTTTTACGTTGTTTATACGTCTTTGTAACTTCATCTTGTTATATTAAAAAAGTATTTTGTTTTTTCAAATTATGTCTTTTAAAGAAATTATTAACCAAAACCAAAATAAGCATCTATTAATTTACAAATAATTTAGCTAATCTGAATTGGTCAGTTGATAATTGTAATGTCAAACCCTACTTCAGTTCAAATATTCACCAAGTCAATTATATTTTGAAAATCTAAGTATATAATAATTATGGATGTTGGATTCAGAATAGCTAGTAAAATAGCTATACTATTTTAAAATTATTTAAAACAGATCAATAAATATTTCGATGTTTCAAATAATTTCATTGCTTATAATAAATCATTTAACAGCTTTAATTTTATACAATACGTTTTTAGCTATAAACTTTTGTTGAATAATACTTTAAATGTTCTAAAATATATTATTCAGCAATAGGAAAGTATAACTTTGCGACATTACTGGCTGAATTCGCTTTTCTACATAAATAATAAATCAAAGTTAAATATAAACAATTATAGCCAATAACCCAAATGTATTTCTATTTGAAATAAATACAAAATTTTATTTTGATTATTTAATCTTTTAACAAATGATCCAAATTAAAAAAAAAAAACAACGTTTGCCTCAGTATCACAGCCTTTTTTGATAATATCTCGATTGTACGATAAATTGTATATAGTATGGAAGAATTAAAATTGTATAAATTCTTGCAAGATTCAGAAAAATCTATTTTATCTGAAGAAGACTGTGCTCAGCTGTCAAAGCTTCATAAATACAAAAATGATTACCCAAAATTGATTGAAGCGTTAAGGATTTATGAAGTACAGAATAGAATTATTGAAAATTTGTCGAGCGAAGATTTCAACTTGGATGAATATAACCATAAATCAGGTAGCTTTCTTTAACTTAAGCACTTTCTAAAACACATCAATTTTTATAAAGATTTTATCCTTTAGTTTACAATAAACATTTTAAAAAACTTTTAATTGTATTAGATACTGAAAGTCCGAAAAAAATTGCACGACATGAACTGGAAAAAATATTGACGGAATTAAATACAGAAGCTACGATTCTGAAAAACAGTATTTCCCCCTTTATTTTATATATTCTTGTCAATTTATTAATTCCTTTTGATTTTTAGGTTATGAAGTATATTCAAAGAAGAAAAATGAAATGGAATTAATCGAAAAAGATATATATATAATGGTATGGTAAAAATTAAATTTATTTTTTTTCCTAATCTCTAAGCCTACTAATTAATTTTTTAGAATCAAAAAATAGAAGAATTGAATAAGGAGAGTCATGATCAAGATAACGAGGTAATATATTTGTTATTTATTTAGTTTTTTACCTTTAGAATTTATAACTGTCCATAAACATTTTTTGATAAAATAATTTTTATTAAAATTTCAATTCGATTTTATTTTTCAGGAAGAAATGAGCTCAATCTCGACTTCATATCAGGAAGTGGTATTTTTCGACTTTATTAAGCTTTACAGAGCCATAAAAATTGTTTTATTTTATAACATAATAATATCAAAATTAAAAAAATCTGATTTCACAGGAAAACAGCATTGAGTCTTTACAAAATGAAATAGAGGAGTTGGAGAATGATATTGAAAAAATGAACAACGATTTGGATTCTGAGAAATCTATTGTTATTTCGCTGGAAAAGAAAAAAATCGAACTCGAAGAGGATTTTGATTCCAAGAATAAGAGTAACGCCGTCTCAGGCCCACATTTAAAATATTTCCACAAAAAGTAATTATAATTCTCGCTAATTTACTCTTTATGGTCTCCATAAAAATATATTATATACTTATTTGTAAAAAATCGTAATTCTGAGCGATATTTAATACTATATTTTATTCTTGTTTTAGGTGTCTTATAAAGAACGCGTGGATTTCTAATATCGGGTTTTTAAAGTCTGCGACAATTCAAAAGGATAACCGCCTAAATTTGAATATACATAACGACTTCATTTCAAACAACCATACTTCACATGTATTTGATTCTAACTTTTCCCTTGATGTGGAATTTGATCCCTCCTCGCTTGTAAAAACTCGCTCGGCCCAATTATCTGGTGGGTGCGAAAATGCCAACATCCAATTCTCTGATATTACTAGATTTAGTGGCGGCGATATTCACTCGATGGTAGCTAGACTTTGGTTTGCTCAAAACGATTCGTAACTAGTGACTCCTTCTTATATATCTAAATTCTTTTTATCCTTTTTAAAATCTACTATGTAATCGTCTGCTCATTTCGTTTAATCTAGCTAAATTATAATTATTATTCAAAACTTGTAAAATTTATCCCACTAAATACAAAAAAAAAAACAACCTTAGCTTAGGCATTGTTTGCAGAATATTTTTTCCACTTTTTTTTGAAATTCAATAACAAGGTAGTTTTCCATAGTTGAAGATGTAGGACAAATACTTGCGATATCCCATCATAACCATTTAAAGTCTATATTAAAGAAAGATATTTCAACTCGAGTGTATCTGCACTGTTAATTATAACCATTTTAGCTTTTTAACAATTTTCTGCAGTCCAAGTTGAATATTATATCTAAAAAAAATTACTATGAGTTTATTAACAAAAATTTAATAAAAAACAACTTTGTTTGTTTGAACGTTTGTAAGAAAGAAAATAAACTAGCTTAATCATATACACTAGAGCTTAAAAAAGTGTTCATGTTTTCAAATTCAATTCCCAAAGAACTCAAATACAGTTTTGTCTTCGAGAGCTCTTTGTTATAAGATTCTATCCGGCTTTGTGATCCTTGGATCTTTTTCAGCAAAAATAGGATACGTGGTTTTAGGTGTGGTGAAACAAATTCAAGTAGAAAATTATCGTATGCTCCTAGATTGTTCTTAACAGGTTCATCATCAGGTCTTCCATAAATAAGCTGCATAGTTTTAGTCACAGGCCACGCTATAACTGAAATTCCAAGTTTAGCAGTGTCAATCACTGTGGTTCCAATGCCATTCAAAAGCCCCTGAATAGAAAATCCGCTTGTTTTTTCATTGAAAATAGAATTTGCCATCCTGTTCTGTAAATCAAAAAATCCTAAATGTGCAAGTTCACTCTCATATTTTTCTAAAGAGCTTGTTTCAATTTTTAGACACTCTTTGTTATAGTAATACGATAAAGTCAGTGAGAAAGACTTATTTTTAAATAGCTCTGAAAATGCTAGTTTATAAATCGGTTTTCCTGGAACAATAGCAACTGGAATTCCGCTGTCATATATAATACTAACAAGCCCTTCGATTTGCAAATCTAAGATTGCTGTATCGCTTCCTCCAAATAGGGGAGACATCCGAACTTTATTAAAATCTAGTACTTGTTGTTTGTGTAGGTTTGAAACCAAGTACCAAACTTGGGCCAAGTTCCAGGTTTGAGAAGATGACAATGGCTTCTGACTAAAGTTTTGGTGTATCTTTTTTATTTCGATGATCGATTTGGTGACTACAGAGTCTAGTGACTCTAAATATAAATGAATGAATACGAGTTTGAATATTAAATATGATAGATAATAGCTGAAATTAAAAGTCAAAAAATATAATAGCAGAGTAATAATAAGAAAAACCAATGTTTAAACGTTTAAAAAATTAATATTGATTTATATTTTAATATTAAATGCTAACCTTGAGGATTTTTCCCACGAACTAAGCCTTGCATATATAAATCTAAATCAGTTAGCCTACCACCCAGATTAGTTAGGTAATTTCGGTGAGTTTCTGAAAAGGCCTCAAACGAAGTGTTTTGGTCTAGATGGTTTATTTTCTTAAGTCTGTTATAAACATAGAATAAAGAGTTCTCCAAAGAAGCGTCGCCAAGAGTTAGAATAGTAAGGGCTTTTAGTGGAATGGCTTGTTGCAAATCGCGGTATACTGAAATATTGTTAGAAGTAAAAATAACATGCGCAGATCCTGAAGTTACAAGGCGAGCGGCCCATTTTATGAGATCATCCGAAAATTTGGAAGGGCGATTAATAAAATGGGAAATCACGATAACTGGTATTTTATCAGATGGAATAGCCGAATCTAAACTAGTTATACTTTTGTTGGAGGAAATCTTTTCATTATTTTTAGAAGGCTCGGCGAAAAAGAAATTATCATTTGCACTTTCAGAGTCATTACCTGATGGATTTATTGGTTGTTCAGAGGTATTTTCTTTAGTGCTATTCTCAGATATTGATTCGACATTACTATTATTAGATAGCTGATCCTTGTTATTATCACTGTTAGAATTAACTATATTTTCTTGTAAGGAGGATGCATAAGATAGCTCATCACGTACTAAATTTGAAGGAGTGTGGTCAGATAAAAGCTGCTCATAGGGATCAAGGGATAGTTTATTATTCGAGCTTAAAGAAATTGATTCAGAATCAATTTTTTCATTTTTTAATCTGTTTTTTTCTAATTTTGATAACTGCTTAAGCCTAATTGAGTCAATAACATTTGCAGTTGAATCTAAAATTTCGTTAAATCTAGATGATGGAGTTCCAGATAGCCCAGATTTCTGACCTGTTGTTGAGCTAAGTAATTTATCTATTAATAATACCAATTGATATGAAAAGGCGAAATAAGGCTTATATCCAACCATGTCAGCGAGAATTTCAAGTTCTTCAGTCATGTTTGAAGACTGTGCCAGCTTATCAGAATTAATTTCCAAAACATACTTTTTATTTCTTACAGCCTCATTGACAAGATCCATTTTCCCTATACCAGGGGGGCCACTAATCAAGATCAATGAGTCAGGCGAGTCTTCGAGAAGATGCTTAAGGCGTGTTTGTTGGGGCCCATCCACAGGCCATATTTTGACGTTATTGTTTGAGCCAAAGGGATATAGGCCTAAAGATTTTTGGAGCCTAGCAAAAAAACTGATTGGAATTATTTCAAATATTAAACTCGAAAAATGGTCAAATAATTCTTTATATCTGTTGTGAATTTTGTTTGAAATATTGAACTGTCTAATGGGCTCAAAAATAGAGAAAATAAATGCAATTGCAGCTGCAACGATTATAGGAACCTAGAATAATAGTTAATTACAAATATGAAATAATTTAAACAAAATGAAAAAGTATTATATATCAAAATGTTCAGCAATGGCAAAAAGATAAGACGATAAATGATCAAAAATTAAATTTGATGGGGTTGTTAGAAAATATTGATCTATATGTTACTGTTAGCTTAGTGTTTGAATTTATCCACTCTAGTAATACGTTTTTTTTCTAAATAAAGATGATAAAAAATGTTAGTAAATATATTTTCAGAATAGGAAATCGAGATTATAGAAAGAGAAGTTACAATGATTCTCTCGTATTTGGGATAAATTCTGGTTGATAATATTTCAGCTCCATATAAGCAATTCACAGCGCGTGAAGCAGATTTGGAAAATACATATTGTACGTAAAAATAATGGTCTTCCTCTTTTTTCGGGTTGGGTACACATTTTATGCTATAAATCCTACCATACTCGCGGAAAGAGTCAAATATGTCTTTCTATAATAAAAATATTAGTTTATTGTCGACATGTTAGATAAACAAAAATAAATATTGTAAAAAGTTAAAATTTTCTAAAAAAAAATAAACAGCAGCCCATTAAATAAGCATGTATTGAATGAAAATTACCTCATTGAGCTCTTGGCCTGTACTTTTGACTTTAAGTAATCTAATTCAATAAAAATATAGATAGAGAATCAGGTATAAAATAGGTATACTATAAAAGTTAAACCACTAAATAAAAAATACTTTGATGGGTAATAATTAACCAGATCCTCTATAAATGACTCTCCCTATAGTTATAAGAGTGTTATTAGAAAAATAGATATAGTTATTATAAAATATTTATGTAAAATAAATAATAAATATAAACCTTGACAAAATAAGTGTTATTTTCGAGTAATTTCAAAGATTCAGGTCTAGATTCTTTAAGAGATTTTTTAAACTCCTTGAATAGATAAGAAAAATCGTTTTTTTCGGGACATGTTTCATCGCTTGTGCATTTAAACTTGAAATGAATCCTCATTCCACCATCCCTTATCCTTTAACATATTAAGATATTTTTTAAAATAGAAAACTTACTATTTGATTTTTATGAGTAGGTAAATTGTTCTGGAAGTAAATTAGAGCCATTTTCCGTAGTTATGAATATTAAAGAGTACCTGTCTTCGATTCTATCAAGTTGAAGATTTGTAATGATTTCACCTTTGAATATTTCATTTAATTGGGCCTTAACGGCTTTCCCTTTTCGTAAGTTGTACAAGTAAGTTAAGTAATCTAGTTTTCCTAAGCGAATCGGATATAAATCGCTCAAAAAAATCGAAGCTGATTTAGTCTAAAAGGGAGAAAAAAGTGAAATTTAAAAGGGAAAGATAAAACGGAGTTTAAATATGAGGGAAAAGCGAACCTTGATCTTTGATATATCCGTGGTCGAAGAAGACAAAGGAGTAATAGCAGAGTTTGAAATTTTTCGATAATAAGGAGCAAAATTATTGAGCCGAAAAGAAATAGGACATATTTTTGAATTTATAGCTTTTAGCATACTTGGATTGAGATATTAAGCTTAAAAAGTATCATAGAAGAGTGGCAGTATTTATGGTACTTAGATATTTCAAATGCTGTAAAAATAATGGTTTCTAAATTATATATTGTTGTAATATTTTAGATTAAAAGGAAGTAAAAAAAGAACCTAGAGAAAAAAGACAGTTGTTACTGTTTGTGAATGAAATATTTATAGGATCCAAGCATGTATATGAAATAAAAGAATTATATATATTTCCCATTTGAATTATGGCAAATAAAACTGCATGTACAATTTAATAAAGCCAAGTGGTTATTGGCTGTTTAATGCTTATCTTGGTTTATTTGGAATTGTATTTCTAGGCAACTAAAACGAAAGAAATTATAACGTGTTATGGCCTATACGAATCTTGGCTATCGATGTACGCAGCCATATCACATCAGAAATAAATAAATAAATTGAATAGATTTGGCGCAGTTTCTATTAAACACAGATTTCTCGAGCCATATATAAACTTTTATATCTTTTGTTTAATTCTAAACATTAAAACTAAGGCTGATATTTAGCCATATTAGATGTGTTCTTTTTATGGTATATTCTTAAACATTGTTAGCCTAAGCAAAAGCAAGCTAGACTTTTTTACTATTGAAGTGTGAAGTCAAATATTACTGAAAAATATGTATTAGTTTTTGAAAAATGTTCGCTAATACCAAACATTAATTCTAGCCTAAATGCTTAGGAATTAAAGCAGTTACTACTCATTTCCGTTTGTCAGGTTTATAATACACAATTTTAATATTTCTATAATTATAAATGTCTATCTAAACCGTTAAAAGTTGGACGTGCATTAATAGGATATACTAATATGTTCACATTTCGATTATTGATACTTCTCATAAAAATATCTATAATACGCCACTAATAACTATATTTTTTCCAATGATAGTATAACGTGTTAAAATCAATTTATTATGTTTGGAATGCTTGTTCCAAGGCTTTTTTATGTCTCTACCGAGTAATGATTGCTAGAATTAATTGAGCTCTTTGAAGCGAAGATTAGTTCATAATATATATCAGAGAGGAGGCATATTATGTTACTCCAAATTAAGTATCGACTCGTTCAAGTTTATGAATTTCTTTTGGGAAGATAGTATATATCAAAGATGATATAGTTCGACCAGAATGCGTGAGGAACTATATCTTGAGATGATGCTCATCTGTTAGTGGCTAGGGTGGCACCGATTGATCTACCCTTAAGTATCCAGGTGCCGGGGGTCACACCGTATAAAGTCAGAGATCGAGTATTTGTATATCGTAATAATTTCCGCACATAGAGAGGCTTATATTATATCCTTTATTAATTTCATAAGCCTATCAAAATCTCATCGTTGTTGTTTTCGTGGGGGTTGGGGGTGATAGAGATTTGATGCAAGATTTTCTTGTAGACTATGCATGAAATCAGCAGGAATAGTATTTTTTCTATTTGGGAGCTTATAATTCTGGTCTTTTATAATCACAATTTCAATTTTTTTTCGTACGTAATTACTATTTCTAGATGTAGCTCTCTTTTATCAGTACAGATTCTGGAATCTTCAATCCTATTAATATAACTGGCTCTAAGAATTCCTATAACTTTTTTTTAAAAAAACAAAGCTTTGTTGCTATTTTCTTGATAGCGAGATCTTATTTTGGAACTCAATTACTAAATAATGCTAGAACCGGTGTTAATTCGGTTTTTGGTTTGGCGAAAGACCAGATCGAGCTTTTGTCCAATATCTTAACAAAATTAACGAAGATTGGACAGCTAAAAATCTAGAAGGATTCTCAGTTATTGTCATCAATTCGTATTTTTATGCATAATAGAGCATACTTTTAATGTCTAGTTGTATTGATTTTTGCCAGATAATTAATTATTTGAAATGCGGAAATCAGTGCGATTATTTTTTTTTTTGAGATTCTTGATTCTAAAAAGCGCTATCGAATTGAATTTTACCCGGATCGACATCTGAAAATTCATTTTTTTAAATTATAAATTCGAAGGTGTACCTCCTGAGACCATGTGTTTAGTTGATACGCAGCAGATTTTCCAGGCTGTATATACCCAGTGTTTTTTTATCTATTGCGATGATTTCCCGCTTTTTGGGTCTGAAATCGCCACTATTGCTTGGAGAAACAGGATTTGAGCGAGATAGAATATGATTCAAGCCCCGCAGTCATAATGCTGACTTTCACATTAAAGTTACTAGAGTTTATATTTCACAATATATTCATAATACGTGTTATCACCTTTATTTCGTATTTTCTCCAAGTACCAATAAAACTAAACTAAATAATTTTTTTTGTTTTCTGTTTCTCTTTATTATTTTTTTTTTCGCCAGGTACAAATAACCGAAAACAAATTTGAAAAGTGATATCAAAATGAACAATCAAGTAAACACAGAAGAAGTATTAAATACTGTACTTATCTAAATTATGCAACTCAAATTACAGCAGGAAATGCTTAGCAAAAATAGAAAAATAATTCAAGATGACTATATTATAGAGAGACCACCAATAGCTCATATGAGAGCATCAGAAGCACTAGAAGAAGCAATACCTTCAATTAAGTTGGATTTTTACAAGAGTGTAATAACAGATATGGATAGAGACGAAATAATTTAACGGTGTCCAAAGGTTGACTTAATGAGATAAAAACCCCCCAAAAGTAAATACAACTAATATGAAACCTAGTTTTAAGAATATAGATAATATCCTAGAAAAGATTCAGGAAAGATTGGCAAACGCTACAAGACCGTTAGATTATCTAACACATAAACTGACAGTTTCCGGGACAAAGTTAAAAACAGAATTCATCGTAACTTTTCTTAACGATATGAGGATTGAAATAGCAGATATAGCTACATCTGTTACGCAAGCTAGGATTAATAACATGGATTACGCTGTAGGAACAACAGCTAGAATACCAAGAATCGATCAGGAACAAAATGGAACCTTGGTGGAAGATGAAGGATTTGAGTTTTTGAATAAACACAAGAAAACGTTCAGAAGGATTAACAGATATCAAACAAACCAAATAAAAATTCAAAGTGGTCATAATTCACAAACTAATAATCACAAAGCGATTAGAAATGAAGAAAATAAACCTCAACAGTTTTTTCGGACCGCCCCAAGGGGAAGGGGCAAAGGAAGGGGAGTCTTACGCCAGAAGGGGCTAGCCTAAAAAAGAAATGGAGGTCATGGAGATCCATTAGCAACAAAAACATGGATATCTCCATTCTAAGAAACGGTTACAGAATACCATTCAGAAGAAAGCCCTCAGTCAGAGATCTGAATTAGAGGATATATCAAGCGAAACAGAAGCAATAGGTTAGGAGATAGAAGAACTAGTAAAGAAAGGAGCTATAGAGTAAGTATGTCTAGAAAATAGGGGGTATTATTCAAGAATATTCACAATTCCAAAGAAAAAAGGAGAAGCAATACCGGTGTTAGATTTGAGAAACCTGAAAGATTATATACCAGACGTAAAATTCAAAATGGAAAGTATGCATACGATCTCAAAAATAATAGAAAGAACCGATTGGTTTACGTCAGTAGACTTAAAGGACGCTTTTTTATACGTACCCATAGCAAAAGAGGACAGAAAATATCTAAGATTTACAGCAAAAGGAAGAATTTCCCAATTCAAGACGCTACCATTCGGGATGAGGATAAGTCCGATGGTATTCACGAAGATAATGAAGATAGTTATTAAATGGCCCAGAGACCAAGGAATACGTTCAAAAATTTATCTAGAAGATATTCTTATTTTGGAGAAGACAAAAAGAAAGAGCTTAAAGATAACAAATATATTTTTAAAAAAATTAGAACAATTAGGTCTTCAAATAAATTTGAAAAAGTCGGAATTGACTTCTCAACAGGAGATAGAACACCTGTGATTCAGATTAGACTCAAGGGACTTAAAGTTATATGTACCAACATCGAAGATAAGGGATATACGAATATTTGCAGCAAAATTGATAAACTCAGGAAAGACAAACTTAATGAATTTAGCATTGATGGTGGGAAAGGTTACGGCGATGACCGCAACAGTCTTACAAGCAAGGATCATGTCCAGAGGATTATTCGAATTAAAAAACGAGTGGATTTCAAAAGGGACATCTTGGATCAAGATAATTGGGTTGTCAGAAAGAGCGATACTGAATCTAATTTGATGCAAGGAAAAGTTGAGGGCTTGGAACGGGCAAGCCACAACGAAAGATTCGCCAGAAATAGAAATATTTACGGACGCAAGCGATTCTTCCTGGGAAGCAGTAACGAATTCGAGAACCTACTCAGTAAATTGATCGAAAGAGGAAATAAAAGAACAATTAAATTAAAAAAAATTTCTAGTAGTTATTAATGCAATGAAGAAAGAGAAAATCAAACGGAATACGGTGAGAATAATTTCGGACAATACTACAGCAATAGCCTACCTGAGGAATTTTATTGGAATTCAATCAAGAAAACTTTTGGATTTTGCAGAGAGTATATGTAACTATTTTTTTAAAAATATAATAAGAATAGACACTCAATATATCACCACTACTTTGAATCCAGCAGATGCACCATCTAGAATGGTACGGCAAACAAAGTGGAGCATTTCCTAGAAAGCATTCAGCAGGATAATAAGAGAATTCGGATTTCCCAAGGTAGATCTATTTGCGAGTGCATCGAACGCAAATTTAGAGAAGTATTTCAGCATCTACAAGGATGTCAGAGCAATGGGTCAAGAAGCCATGAGTTATTATTGGGGCTCATGGAAACATGTTTACATATGTCCTCCGTGGAACTTAATACCAATTGTTTTACAGAAGATAAATGCAGAGAGAGTAACAGCGACGATAATTAAACCAGATTGTCCATCAGTGATATGGTTTACGAGCATACGGAGAATGATGATGAGGACTCCGATAAGAATAGAAGCAAAGGAAGTAATGCAGGACCCAAAGAGCGGAAAGTCAGTGATGGAAAAGAACCAGGAGTGGAAATTACTAGCATGGATCGTAAAAGGAAGAGGGTGATACAAGCAGCCGAATAGGAAGAAGCAGCTGAATTTATATTCAATAACAGAATGGCTAAGAAGAGAAATAAGGGATATGAATATATTAGGAAACGATTTGACAGATGGAAGGAGTTGAATAAAATAATAGGTGAGCATAATTGGTACAAATTTTAAATTTTCTAGTAGAAATGGTGAAGAAGCATAGAATGACTCAAGCTACAGTTAAGAGTTATAAATGAGCTTTGATAATTAAATTAATAAAATACCTAACGAGGATAAGGATATACTGAAGAAATTTATCGATTCGATAAATCAATCTAAAATTACGATAGTTAAGGATATTAACTATAACATTAGTCGAATTCTTGAGAATATTATAAGTAAGGGTCAGAATGATAGTTTGGATATGGTACATATAAATAAGAAAATTTGCTGGATTATGTAAATAACAGGATTTCTCAGACCTAGTGACATACATACAATGGATATTGATAGAACAATTATTCAGGTTCGAAATTAAAGATATCTATCGTGATACCTAAGCAGAGAAAGAAAGATAGCCAAATAAAGAAGTGGATATATATAAAGAAACATGAGAATGTACTTTTATGCCCTATTGAAGCATACAAGGAGTATCCAAAAAGAATTGGCAATAAAAAATGTATCTGTGTAAAAGAAGTATTTACCGAGGTAAGATACAATCCATTCATTCGTCATTCAAATGATATTTAAAAAGCAGCAGCTGTATCAAAAATTAGTAGACAAATAAGGAGTATGATGATATTGATACCTGAATTAAAGAATATTAAAGCAAGAGAGTTAGGATCCACGTAAGCAGCATTAGCAGGAATGAGTATTGATGATATTTTATTACAAGGGAATTGGTCGGCAAAAGAAGTGATCAATGATTTCTACAGAATTTCGAGATTACCGACGATTGATTTTACAAATTCAGTTTAAAAACTCTGAATTCACGTATTATGAATAAATTGTGAAATATAATTCTAGAAACTTTCAGTCTTTCCCTGCGGAACTTATGAACCGCCTGAAATATCAGTTTCTTAGATAAACAGGATTTAGTATTGCTAAAATCGAATGATCTTTGGTGCAGCACATTATATACTAGCTTCTTGATGCCCTTAATCTTACTGTAATAGTTAAATTTTTTATGATGTTCTAAGAATGAATATATTCGCCGTCAGGTATATTATCTGATTTAATTACCATAATATCTAACGAAAAATATGTATTTCTTCTTGGATTTTCATACTGATCTGTGCGATTTCTGAGGGAAGGAGGGGCTCACAGTCGAGAATTATGTTATCTGGGAGCAGGTTTTGGCATTTATGAAATGAGAATAACTTTTCTAGATACGAGCGATGGATCTGGGAAGGACGTGTCACAAAATTTACTAAATTTTGAAAGGGCCCTGTGTTTTATGAATGTAATTACACTGATCGATCCACTTCGCTTTTAAGCTTCAGTAAATTTTGCACAACCAGCAGCTCTTATGAATTGGTGTGAAATTTCACCACTTATGAGCTATATAGGTCTGAGAAGGTGTGGGATCTTACTAAAATCCCTCATTATGAATTACAGGAGTAAGTGAATATCTTCATCTCTATTTTCTCTGACAGGAATGAGTTCCTATTAAATGACGGAAATTTGATCTTCAAAAAGGTCAGAAACTGCGATTCAAGCTTCATAAGAGCTATAGCCAACATCTGAGAATTCAATATGAACAAAAACCTATTACTGAGCTCCATGATCCAGCGAAGCATAATTATATCAAATAGTAGAGCTAAAAAATAGTTTTTTTAATTCCTGATTAAAATCGCTTGGAATCTAAATGTATTCTTTTCTTTGTCTAAAAGCTTCTTGGGAAATAGTCGTTTATCACTAATTTTTAGAAAATTCACTTTGAGATGGTTATTTATTGTATTGAGTATTATGATAAGATGGCTTTTTTAATACATTTTTGGTATTTAAAATTAGTAAAAGGTCGATATGATTGAATTAGTTATAGCACGCGATTATGCTGTAAAATTCTTTGGTTTCACATTAGATCAATAAGCTTACCTGGATATGTGATATTATAAAAAAATTTCCCCTATATTTCTCACTCTAGAATTGGGGGGAGAATATTTTAAATATATGGACTCAGTAGATTCCAAGTATATTATATCGCCTAACTGAAAACAGCGGCAATTTATATTGGAAGTGGATGCCTTCTGTCTTTTTTAATTGAAGTATGTGCACGATTTAACCATACAGATCTTTAAAATTTAAGTATACTATCCTGTGGATTATGTAGCATTCAAGATCAGAGTTTATTATTGAAGCTTTGTTCTTCTATGTGGAAATTAAGTTTTGAAAGGTCTAAAATAGGTTGCAGTCCCGAGATATTCTCACCAAGTTCCGTATATTTCACCAGGTTCACTTAAGAAGCTTGAGTTAATAGAATCCAACTTGAGATTTAGGAAGTCTACTGCAAAAATTTTATCATCAGCAGGACTCTTGCATCTGAAGAACTCGATCCGTGAGCGAGTAAGTGAAGTTCTCTTAAGAAAATCCTGAATCTCATCTTCGCTATGTATTTAATATATTGAATTCCCGACAGTTTCGAACACAGCGAGCTGAAAATTCCTAATAGTCTTCTATTTTTGGGGGTTATTCCAAGTCTATACTGAGAACCTCACAAGCGACTACAACTCCTTCAGAGAAAGTTTGAGTAGAAATCTAAGGACCTAAGGCTTGATTTGACCTTATCGGGGTAGAATCTGCGGTGCACGGGATAAAAATAACTATGCATCTGTATGTTATCGTTGAATTTTTTATATAATGGCACCTGCGAAAGTTCTGCACGAGTTTTTTTGATTCGCAGTTATATAATTGTCAATCACCACGTCACTCTCCTCTCTATCCAGATTTTATTTCTAATTATATTCTGCTAAATTCAAAGGATTTACTAGAAGTTTTATTCCCTCATGGATGATTACTATCCCGAACTCAGTTAAACTACCCAAAATTTCAGAGAGTAAAAATTTAATTGTGCTGACAAACAAGATATTAGGCTCTTATACAGCATTTTCCTCAGAGATCTTTTGATATCTACGATACGATTGATAGTAGATATGTATCATTTCTTGAGCAAGAGACAAGTGTAATTAATAATGAGCTTAATATTTTTTCTTAACCACAATGTATTCCTAACCGTTTAATGGATGTAGGATATAGAACATATACTTTTATTCAAGTAAATTTGTGTTAAAATTATGTCTCTTAATTGGCTATCTGGGATTCGAAGAAGTCACCTCAATCGATTATGGTACATATATAAGTTATCAATCCAAATCTTTGTAAACAAAAGGAATTATTTTAATAAAATATGTATCTTAGATTTTGACCAGCTGTTCCTTTCTTGTAGAAATTTTTTTAAATGACTGCTAACAGTTTTAGTTGATATTTGTTGATTCGATCTTGATTAATTCCCTCTCGTTCCTTCGATATTAGCATTACATAGTAAATTTTTTTGGATTTAATTGTATAAACATTTATAAGTTGGAAATCTATATTCTGGCTGAGTAATTTTGCAAAATAAAAGACGATTAATATTAATAAATTGATTAATTTGTAACTTTTGAAATCAAAAATTTTCTCAATACATTTCATTATCAATCTATTTAGTTATCAATCGATTTAGTTATCATCGAATTTATATTTTCAGATTATTTTTATCAAACATGAATATTTCACTTAATATGTATCCTCTCTGATGGATTATTGATCATAGATATATTTAATATGTCGTAAGTAATAGTTACATTTTGCCGATTAAACCGCAGGAGAGTCAAAAGTGAGAGTAAATACGGCTTTTTTAGTTCATTAAATATCGAATATGCGAACTTTTCTTTGTATTGTTCCGATTAAAATGTGAGTTTCGAACGACTTATAGACACTGGAAAATAGTATCTAAAATTCCATGCTATTCTGTGTGAATCACTTGTTATGTAGCTAAGGTTGAAGTAGAATCTATAATTACAACATTGCTCATAAATTAGTAAGGCGTATTGAAGATATCACCCGAAAGTACTTCATATGCCTATACCACACGATTCATGACCCAATAATTCAGGTATATCAAATATATCAAATATATCTAGACATTCCAGTAATAAAATTCAATTTCGAATTCGCAGATTTGAAAATATTTTAGAATAACATGAAGCACCGATTGGACTCATATACTGAACATTGGGCATCTAGCTCCTGGCTTCGAGCTACAGAGAAAACTCTAAGAAGACGCTAGTTGGTGCATATAAGTTTAATATAGAAATAAAAATAGCAAATTTTCAAAATCTAGCCATGTAAAGAGTTTTCAAAGGCACAAAGTAACTCAATATAAGGTTTGAATCTGTCTCGGTGATTCGTATGTAAGTCGATCGTGGTATGCAACAAAGTCTGATTTATCTAAGCATAGAGTTATCAAGATCCCAAAGGAGGCTACGTGTTATTCGAAAGAAAGAAATGTGGATTGGTATCCGTACTAGGATCGAAAGACCTAAAAAATAAAATCTATAAATTATCATGATTATTATATTCTTTTTTTGAAGGATAT
Organism: Smittium culicis; assembly: GCA_001970855.1. Lineage (NCBI taxonomy): Eukaryota > Fungi > Kickxellomycota > Harpellomycetes > Harpellales > Legeriomycetaceae > Smittium > Smittium culicis. The sequence goes on along the minus strand of LSSN01001209.1, from coordinate 10,797 downwards.
TTAATTTTTCAAACACAATCAAGACTTCAATATACAAATAAGTATGGACCCTAAATGTTAGATTTTAATCATTTTTAAAATATTTCGAGTAAAATTAGAATTTTTCTGTCGCTTATTCCGATATCCCTTTTATTTGCTAATTCTAAAAATTAATTTTGCTTTTATTTAAAATGTCTTTTTTCCATCTTATATAGAGTAAATTATGATTTTTAATTATTTGGATTTTTTTTTATAATTATCAGTACTATAATACCCAGGTTAAAATTAAATGTAGATAGTGAAAAAAAATTTCAAGTCAGATAGTAAAACTCTTCGTATGAAATATTTTCCAGAATAAATAAAGTCGTATTGTTCGCTTCAAAAATTAAAATTAATATATACGACAATTAGCACACTTTATGATATTAAATTAATCGAATCTAATATTATTTATTATTATATATAATATTGTTAATAAAAGAAGTAAAAAAATTAACATTTTTCGCCAAAATAATTTATTTGGATAATTCAAATAATTCTAATTAAAATATTACAATTTAAAAGATTATAGCACGGATTATTGAAAAAAATCTATGTTTGATTGACACTAAATTATCGAATAGAATAATTAGATATGTAAAAATAAGCTAATGGGTGCTTTTATGAAGTTTTGTGAAAATTTGATTTCAAAAAAATAATTCGGATACTCTGCTAGATTAGACAAAAATAAAACATAATTATTCTGTAATGTTATTTATTTTTTTATTATTAATATTATGTAAATATATTTATTTAAAAATCATTAATATTTTGGTTTAATGTGTTTATACCAAAAAAAAGTTTAAAAAATCAATGGGATAGCAAAAAAAATTTAGTGATATAAATAAATCACAGATATGAGATCATATTAATAATGTGCAAAATTGTATAAATTATAGTATTATAATTTCTGAAAAATTAAAAAAAAGAAGAAAATAGTTAAAAAAAGTTTTAAAAAATATAAATTAGAGGCTTTTGTATTTAATCTTGATCTAGAATATTTATGCCGATCAGAGTCAAAAAGAAGTGATTCATAAAAAAATTAAAATAAGAGACTAAAAAGAGTTTAAAGTTTGAACATTTTGTTTTATAAATTTTATTAACTTTAATTACTCTAAACTTAATTAATAATTTAACTAGAAAAACTGCTCTGTTTATATATATTAAAAGTCCTTTTCGATAAACTGTTATATTTCTTGTCATTATCTTTCATCTAAACTAATTTTTCTTGTATTTTTCTTTATGCTATTTAGTTTCAACCCAATAATTTTAGGTAACATGTTATTACTAATTACATGTTTATTTTTTATGTAGTCCACTTTATGAGACCTGCTAATTTTTTTGATATCTTTAGCCCAATAACTTCCCCTTTGTAGCTTTACATTACGTCTACTGCTGTTAGAAGCATTTTTGATTTAAATTATAATCCTTTTTAATCGATCCACTTATTTTCTCATACTATATTGCGTACAGGGAAATTTCATTATATATCTGGTTGTTCTGTTTATTTCGTTTATGTTCTCTTTGTATCATTTGATTGTTGCTGGTAAAAGAAGCATTATTTGTACCCCTACAGGCTCACTAAATTTTTAGCTCATTAAATATTATGAAAATAAATAATTCACTATACACCATTGGATAAGCAATAAAACATATTTCAATTAAAAACAATAATTACGAAATATTTTAAGAGAAATTTATTGAAAGATATTCATACAGTACCATATTTTAAAATTAATTAAAAGCACAAAGAATTCTTTAAAAAAGTTTGGATGAAATATTTAAAGAGCATTACCTAGTATTAAAAATGTCTAATTGTACTTGTTATAGCAACATTTGATTATATTACTAATCTAAAATTTTAATAAGTATAATATATTTAAAATATATTTAATTAATTTTATTAGGTCTTTATCGATAGAAAAATTTATATCTATAAACTATATTAATATTTGTAATTTTTATTTCATATACTTCTAACATATACTTTAGAATTTCGAAAAATTAAATTCACAAATATTTTTAAATATTATAAATAAATGACCCGAAATAAGTTCTATCTTTTTTATTATAACCTACACACTACATCAGCAAATAAATTGATTAGTGGAAAAGTTTAAATTAAATAGTTTGTAACATGGTCTAGTTTTCATAAAAATAACAAATGAAAATAAAGTATATTAAATCCCGAAAGTAAATATAAATTAGAATTTTTTGAATTTATATCTGATAAATATACAAAATAAATCTAATGTTATTATTATTAATATTATCAAAAATCGAATATTTCGTAGAAAAATATGATTACAAAGATTTTAATCATCTTAAATGAGAATCTATATAATTTTACCAATAAAGGATAATTCATTAAAGAATTTAAAAGACACAAAAATACTTGAAAGCTTATTTTTATAAATATGATATAATTTGTGGATTTTTTTTTATGAAAAAGTTGTTCATCCGTGCACAGATATTCTATTATTAAAATTATTATAATTAATATGTTATACTATTTTATCGCATTCTGTATAATATAACTACAACCTTTATACTTTATATCTGAGGTGGAAATTGTTAAAAAAAAGTTTTGCGGAGATGTTTTTTATTTATTAAAAATCACCCTTTCTTCAATTTTTTTTATAGATATCAGCAGTCTAATAAAAAATAATAAAACCAAAAAAAATGTGCTTTTTTGAAATAAATTTAGTTTATAAATCGAAGAGAAAGAAAAGAATACAACTATAACTTTAAAAATCTAGGTATTATCAATGATAAGCTCTGACAAACATAATTAAGCATTAACAACTAACATCTTTTCAGGCATTATAAATAAATGCTACTGGATTTTATAGCGAATTTGCTATTATTTTCATGTTATAATAAATCTATTTTTTACCATAAATTTTTTTTGAAAATTACTCTCTAATCCGTTTTAGCAAATGATGGGGTAATTATATTAAAAATTATGATACGCTGTTAGTGGTTATTAATTTGATCTCGAGTAGATTTTTAATGGTATATTGTATTATTATTTCAATATGGGGTTTGCATACTAATGGTTGTATATTTTAGATACTTGATAAATTAAACAAACTCTTTTTAAAAATAGTTTAAAACTCGGTTGAATATTTAGTATAGTATACTATATTACTTTAATAAGCTTTCATTGTTATGATATTCTCAATAACTGATCACTAAATTTAATTTAGCTACTGCGAGAAATTGAATTAATTATGATTTCACTTTTTGATATTGATAAAAAAAAAATGCAGGTAAGAAAAAAAAGACCTTAATTGAATAAAAAAATGGCTTTTCCAATATAGTACAATATATTTTCCATCTTTTTTGATCCAAAATAGATCTATTCCGTTTGATATTTTGAATTTAGAATTTAAAAGATGAATAAAAGAAAGTGAATTGTGTAATATAAAACTACTCATATTATTATTCCATAGATTCAATCAAATGAAAAACAAAGAATATTTCAAAGAGAAAAAAATCAATTTTTAATGCATCTTAGACAGGAATTTTTGATATTAATACCAATAAATTATTTAAATTCAGTAATTTTTATATTATTTCTAATTATTTTATTGTATTTATTATGCAAAAATATTACAATTATAACATAATTGCCAGAGTTATTTAACAAATGTCATTTATTAAAATATAAGAGAAAATTTTATAAAACATAAGATATTTATAAATAAAATGACTGTTATAGATAATTAAATATAAAAAGCAATGTAGAATTCCTTTTTACTTTATAATTTAATAAATAATCGCTTTTATAAACTAAAGTTAAAACTAAAAATGAAAATAAAAATGAAAATGAAAAAGAAAAAGAAAAAGAAAAAGAAAAAGAAAAGTTTATCAAATTTTCAACAAAACTGATATAATTTATTACTCTTATTATAAAATTTAATTATTAAATCTTTCTAAAATTTAAAGCCATTGTTACACTCAATACAAAAATAACACAAATAAAATAAAATTATTAAAAAATGATTTAAAGACCCAACTAAAGTACTAATTAGATGTAAAAATAACTAAATATTTATACGAATATAAAGAAAAAAGAAATAAAATAACTAATTTAAAGGTAATAATAATATGAAAAAGTAAATAGGAGCAAGTTATTTTGATAAATGGATCAAGGAGAATAAATAAATTATATGAAATCGCCAAAAAAAATTCTTAATGTGATTAGTGATATTTAACTATTAAAAAATATCAAAATTTGCTAAAAAATTGTTTAAATACTAAAAAAATAATAAAAAGAAAATAATATAAAAATGATATGAGAAAATTATACAGCACATAATAGCTTTGTAAGAAAAGGATAATGAATCCTAGACTCTTTAAACATCAATTTAACAAAATTACAGAATCAGTCTATCATCAGTAAAACCATTCGCATTAAATCAATGCCTAGCAAAAATAGCATAAAATAATAACATTGAATGATAATATACTTCATCAAAAGTAAAAAAGATAAAAAACTCAGCAAAATTTCAAAAAAAATAGGCCGATTATCCGCACCATTAATCAAGTAATGAATTCAATCTATCCAAAAACTAAAAAATATTAAATCGAGTTTAATAACCTTAATCTACACCAAAAAAACCAACGCTACAACTAAGTATGGCGATATGCATATAATATATATTAAAATCAAATCAAATACTAAATATTAAAATATTCTCAATAACACAACGTTGAAGATAACACATAAAAAAAAAAAAAACTTATTTGTGATTAAATGGCTAGGATAATTCCATAAACCTAACAAATAAATCCAGTTCGAAATACGAACCTACTGACCCTTCCAACACATCCCAACTTACCCCCCCTCCACACATCACCATAACCTCACCATGCGTCAAAACCTCTTCTTCCGTCACCTCCATCGCCATCTCCCCACAGCCACCACCTCCCTCCCACAGTCGCCATCTCCTCCTATATCCACACACCCTCTGAAACCACCTCCCCCTATATACACACCACCTCTGTAACAACCTCACACACCTCGCCTACATCCCTCACCTTGCCCACCTCCTCTTCCATCAACACCCCACTCTTCTCCCACTTCTCACCAATCTCACCAATCTCACCCTTCGTCACTACCTCCCACTCCTCGTCCACCTCCTTCTCCGTCACCACCTCCCTCTCCGTCACCATCACCACCTCCCCCTCCCACTCCGTCACCACCTCACCCTCCGTCACCACCTCACCACCTCTTCCTCCCACTCCGTCACCACCTCACCACCTCTTCCTCCCACTCCATCACTACCTCCTCCTCCGACATCACCTTCCCCTCCGACACCACCTTCCCCTCCGACACCACCTTCCCCTCCGACACCACCTCCCCTCCGTCACCACCTCCCCCTCCGACACCACCAACCCTTAGACGCTACCTCACCCTCCGATACCACCTCCTTCTCCATCACCATCTTTCCCTGCGTCACCACCTCCTTCGATTTTCTCTTCATTACTTATAACAATATCAGCTACTACATCCCCTATATCTATCCTGCAATTTCCACTTCACCAAAATCACCCTTCATACTGAACTTACTATCTGCAACCGCATCGGCATAAGTCCTGCTTTCTCATTGACCACATTTCCTCTTCCATCACTACATTCATCACTGTTTTAACACCACAATAGATTATACTTTCTTGCAAATCCCAACTTACCTCTCCCATCCCTTGCGCTCATCGTATTGCTCGCCGTCATTTATTATCTTCCTCACCACCTCTACTATTATCATATCTATTTCATTCTTAATTTCTAAACTTTTCTATACTTTAAACGACTGTTTGTTTCTATTTGATTCTAATTCTTGAAATAGTATTTCAATTTCTTTCCAAGAATCATATTCGTTCTCATACCAATTTAATTCACTACGTATTATTCCGCTCATATATTCCATGTTATATCAAGTAAATTCATTTTTCATTTAACAAAAAAAAAACGAATGGAGTTCTATACCACAAATCTAATATACTCTAATTCTTTCACACTCCAATATGCTTCGCTGTCAAATTTCATATTCGAGTCAGTCTGAATACTTTCAATCATCTAAGACTATTTTCTTTGCATTATGACAGCCATATACCGCAATCCACTCATGTTTCAAAATAAAGATAATTTTATTATTCATATCAAAAAAGTATATACATTGATAAAATTTTAATCAATTTTCGGCAATCAAAATATTATAATAATGATATATCTTAGATTCATAATTTCCCTGAAAACATATGATATCTAGTAAATTGGCAACGGTTTGCTATAAATGTAAAAGGGAATGTTATAATGTATATAACAATAAATAGAGCAATGATAATATATATCAATGTAAAATATAACTACCAGTCAAGAATGCTAAATATTACACCACAATATTGAATAATTAGGTTCAGTCAACATAAATAAAATTATTAGTATTCATAAACCGTGTCCCGAAATATATTAGATACGATCTTGAAATATGAAACAAAATCCTATAAATGTTGTGTGGCACAATTTGATAATAAATCATAATAGATTCAAATCCAAAAAAGAGCTTATATAGCGATCCAGTAAGCTAACCAGAAAAAAATCAAGTTAGCATCGCAGAAATCAACACAAAAATACGACCCAGTAAGTACCGCTGAAATAACGACAGATCGCGCCTTACTAACCATCCCAAAATGTGTCACAAAATTCATCCTTGAATCCGTTTTTGAGTACATCCATGAACGATTCATTTTTCGATCAACATGCGTCCCATATATCTAAAATAGTTTCTTTCTTGATTTTGACACGGATTGATTAGCTGATATCAGTTTATTTCTTACTCCACAGTGTGATGCTTTATTTATTATTTGAATATTTATTTTCTGTTGGTATTGAATGAAATCAGTGAACGCTAGAAATCATTTTTTTATTATGATTTTGTAGTTGAATTTTTGGCGATTTTACAAATTATTTTAAATAATTTTATTTCTGATTAATACTCAAATAAAAGTTGGGATTTTACTTCATTTATATACATTTTTTTAATTAATAATTTTTCTCATATTCTATCTCTTTAAATTATTTTTATACATTCTCCATATTTCATTTTCCCTAGATACTCTATTCTATTGTTTTGTATGTTTTGTTATATCACATTTAGCCTTTTACTTCATCCTCTTAGAACTTATGTATTTTAATTGTTGTAACATTCTTTACATTTGTGTGTCTAATTAGACTCTTAGAACCTGATTTTATTGAGTATAAGAATGAATGCTTCATCTCCTCGATACTAATAAACCTTTATTGGTTTTATTTTTTGATTATATTGTCATTAACAATTGCACTATCGACTCATTATATCAGGCTTTTAATTTTCAGCCTCATTCCCTATGAATAATATCTAAACTTTGATAATTATATGCTCTTTCTGGAAAGATTAATACCATATCAATATTGCTATAATTAAAGTATTATATTGTTCTATGTTAATTCTTTAATATTAATAAATTTACCAATGCTATTTTTATTAGCTAATAGAGTCTTATATAAATACTCATATGGGAATGTAATATTGTTTAAATTTTTAAATTAGTTCCAGGTATATATAATAATATTTGTACTAGCTATGAATAATATTTTTTGATTGATTAAAATTATTTATAACAATAAAACATTTTCATCAAGAATAAAGCATTTATTGAAGCCACACTTGATTTAATTCAATATGTAAATACTTATACCTACATATTAGCATATTATATCGCCTAATTAACTAAAAAATAAAATACAACTTGTATTTACAATGCCTATTGTGTATGAATGTTTAATATTATTCATTTTCTGCGTATGTTTTCTAAATTTTCTGACACAATTATTATTCCTAATGCTTGCACTATTAACAAAATAATTATTTAAATGCAACGTTGGTAATATAAATATAATATGCTTTTAACGCGCTCGAGATTAGACAAATAGTACAAACTCTAAGTATCTATCATTATTTATTGAGAATAGAATTAAATATCCTAACTGTCTAAATTGAAATACTTTCCTAATTGGCTTTAAAAAATGGATATTTTTCTAAATCAAATTTCAAACCCTAATGATTAAATGCCAGCAATTGTTTAATATAATTAACAATTGTTCATCCAAAATTTTGAGCCAATGAAATCAAGTATCTTATGAGTGGTAAAACGTTCGTCTTTTATTTCATAACCGATTGTTCGGTTTAAGCGCACGTTGTAGTTGAGCTATTGGACTTATCTACATATAAATCATTGTACTGGTATAATTTTTTTTTTTTTGGAATTGGATTTTTATGTTAATATTTTAAACAATGGTTAGCCTAAATGCTAAAAAAGTGACATTGTTTGATCAATTTGACTTTGATAGTCGCAGCCTGTTAAAAACAGCGAAGAATTAATTTATTTATTTATTGGACTTTTATTTTCTTGTAGCCAATAAGCCAGAAATTTGGCTTATATACTCGCTAGGCTATAGAATTAGCTTATATGCTTTAAATTTTTATAATTATATTTGAATTAGATATACTTTATTCTTCGAAATTCATTTTTCATGTGGAAGTTTTAATAATAATTAATCCAACTGCTGAATAACGATTTTTTAAATGTATTAAACATTAATTATTCAGTTATCTCGGATATACTACGATATTATTTTTTTAATTGGGATTTTATCCTGCTTTAGCTAATATCAAACAACTTGGTCACACGAGATACTTATTTTATCTAAAATCAATAAAAATCAAGTCAATCTAAACATCTGCGATCAGTTAGTTCATTTGGTTGGAAGGATTTTGGAATCTTTTTTCAAGTATTAAGGAATATGTATTTTATATAGTTATGTATATATTTTTGGAAGCTCATAATATATGCAGTTTTTCTTGATATAAAATTTGATTAATGATTATATTTACTTGCTATTCGATATTAACATTTTTTATTTTGGATTACTGCTATTTGTAAAATTTTTTTTATAAATATTAATCGAATTAAGACAAAATTATTCAAGAAAAAACGCAAAAATCTACATAAAATCTGATCTCAGCCGTTTTGAAGCTGATTATCGGTGAGCCAAATCTTTTATATTCACATTTTCGTATAAGCCTATTTTTTACTAATCCTGTTAGATGTAGACTCTGAGTAAGAAAATCACGATCTCAACAAATTTGATCTGTACAAACCAGGATATTCTCATTCCTGCTCGCATATTCGGACATACAGCTATATAATAAATCAATGGATCTATCTATCAGTTTACAGATACTTTCCAACTCCCGATAGCTGCACAGCTGGAATACCAAAGGAAGAATATATAGTATTAGAATTAGGATATTGATTTTCTATAGTTGTATCAGCTATGATATTTATTAGCTTATATTGATATATGCTTAGTACAATATCATCTGGCTAAATAAGTAATTATTTTATAAATATGCATATATACTACATTTTTATTTATATTAATCGATTCTGAATATAACCAAACATAATTAAACATTCTGTAATGCGTTTTTAATTTTAAAATATTTATTAATTGTAATCCTTAAAATATATTTTTTACAGTTATATTTTGTACATTCTCCGATATACAATCTACTGATATTGATTCATATTTTTTTGCGACTAATTATATTAATTTTGTGAATAAGAACAATCAATAAATAAACAATTGCTACTTAGTATCATTCTCATATAATACCGATGAATGTGGCTGCAGTTAAAAACGTTCGCAAAATTGGACGATAGGGTAATTAAATATAAATATAAAATTTTCAAATAATTATATTATTATAACAGCTTTATTGTTAATTAGAATCTGTGGAATGTGGCGTTAATCTATCGAGATAATAAACTTATGTTCTATGCGCCTGATTAGACATACCATGTAAAGAATATTATAACAATAGATCTGTATTTATGCTATTAATATATTACTATTGTTATAAAGTTATTTGAAGAATTTATTGTTATTAAAAATTTAATACTATAGCTAATATAACTATTAGACTAACATCAAAAAATATGTGGTAATTATAGCCTTCATACTTATGGAATTTATTACTAAGAAAAATAACCTCTAATAAAAAAGTATAAAAGGATTCGAAAATCCTTCTAGTTTTGATATTAAGCTCATAATAATATATTCAATTATTTATATTGTATCATCTTTGTCGCAAGCATAATTATGATTTTAATAGTTTATAGTGTAGCGCTTATATCATAATAAATACATTTTCCAATAATAAATGTATGAAATATCATATACTGAAGCGCGAATAAGCCAGAAACTAAGCAAGAAATGTGAGAAATGCAGTAACTTTGGCTGATGTACCAAATATTAAATTTTTTATTTTCATACACGGCAGAATTATGATATAAATGGTATCAGGTATTTTGGATAGATGAAATAAAACTCGGAGCTAAGATAGGATCGAATAATGAAAAGAATATTGGAACGCTAATTAAAATCAAACACGAAGATATTTTGAGCCGAATGTGGGCTGCAAACTGGCCCGAAAACCGTTACGATACTGTAATTAAACTGAGTCTGGTACTGGGATGCTAACTGGGATTCAAATGAAGGCAAAAAATGAACCGGATACTAGAGTGAGAACTGTGACAATTAAATGGTATAACTGTAATCATTCTATGACTCGAGCTACGACAATTCTAAGTTGCAATCTGAGCCTCTTACTGAATAGAAGACTATTTAATAACCATGGAAATATAATAGCGCAAATTGACACTCAA